>CM076573.1:648128439-648396978 GCA_034641835.2 Pinus albicaulis | reverse complement strand
CCTACATGGAAACCTATTTCATCAGCATATTCACCCTTTTCAAAAAATACACACCCTTTTCCTAAGTAAAACACTTCTTTGCTTAGAAAAGTAAAACCCCTCCTTAATTAATTCCATTTTCATTCAAAAAACACTAAAAAACCTACAAAATGCATTTTATCCTAAGTTCATGTGTAAAAAATCAAAATGGGACAAATTATGCTAAATTGCCTATTTATAATTTACTTAATTTAAATTATATGTATTTTAATTAATTTCATTCATTATATTTCCATTCCATATTAATTTCTAACCTAAAGTACTAAATCCGTTTAAAATATCCCTTCCTATATATTATTAATTTATTTATATGTAAACATCCCAAAAACCCCACTTATTTTACGTTAAACTTATGGTTTATTTATCCCACGTGTTAAATATTAAACCCCACCCTTTTCCCCATAGGTTTAAACATATTATATGATTTAATATCGCTCCCAATAGACATAAAACACTTGTTAAAAATATTTTATTTTCCATGTATTACCATTCTCGTGCCATTGGTTATTAAAACATTCGTTAATGTTTTATTTTAACCATATAACATTACCACCGCCAATCAAAATAATATAATTTTTTTACGTTATAAATATATATTTATAATGTTTAAAATTACCCTGCCATATAAAAAAAAACTGGGCCCCATGCCCTAATACCGAGCAACTCTAAAAATAAATCGCAAATGTTCGCATCAAAGCCATCCAATCCGACGATCAAAAGGCCATATCACAAATTAAACTGCGTGACCATAAAATATTTGAAACCATGCGAAATGAGATGTTTTGCGCCCATCTCCCTCCTCCATGCGACAAAAGTATATTGGATCGCATTCGATCCAACCAAAACCATTTACAGCCTATAACCTATGTGATAACCGCTGATGGTTTTCACCTTTGAAAATCAAAACCGCCATCTGTTTAATGTGACCTCCATTTAATGCAAGTTCATTTAGACCTAAAACGTTCAATAAAATTCTAAATTGTGCCATTAAACCCTTTTCCTATGCTATTTGATTGTATTCATTCTCCCAACTGAGAAAAAAGAAGCCTGTACACTATTTCAAAGCCCAGAACCTGCAAAAAGCCCACATTTTTTGTCAATATTACAGAAAGATTCCATATTCCTTGCAGAAACCTTCAAAAGATACTAGAAACTTGTTCAAAACAACTCAAAACTTGTTTCAGAGACTAATACCTGCAAAAACAGGTATTTTCCAATAAAAACAAGCCTGCTATCATTTGAAAAAGCATTTCTAAAAAGAATTGAGTCCAGTAAAATCTTATTTACCCAAAGAAAGCTTCTACTTACCCGAAAAGAGTTAAATTCCTGTAAAAATTTGATAAAACCCTGTTTCAAATATTGCATATAGTTTTAAAGGAAAAATAAAATTTATTTTCAGCCTTTGCAGACCTTATAAGACTCCTAAATTCCCCAAAAATCCTCTGCAGGTAACCCCAACCCTAAATTTCAGTCAAGTTTAGCCCAATTTTCACTAAAAAAAAGTATAAGAAACCCTTGTTTCTTTTTTCACAAAACCCGTGTGAGTCTAAATTCTAGTTGAAAACCAAAATTGAAGGTTGAAATCCAAGGAAAGAACCAAGTTGTGCTTATTTTATCCGAAGAACCTATGTCAAAGTCAAGAAACACTTTTTTAAACCATTTAATCTTACAGAATAATCCAAAAAACATAAAAACAGAGTTTCAGTTATCCAGAAAGCCTAAAAAATGTCAAAATCCAATCCAGCTACGTCATCCAAGATTGAAATCTTTGTAAATCCTCTACAACCTCCTGTTGTAGACATTGAACACACACCTTTAGCAGATGTGGACTATAAAATAGCAGATCTAGTAGTAGAATTTAACTTGTTAGACCTCCACTACTGGAGTTATGAAAGTTCCTTAGATCAGGTTGAAGAAGTCCAAATTTGGGAGTCAAACCTACCCAAATATGTTGTTCCAATTACTCATCAATTCCCAGAGGTTGTAAGGTTGTGTCAGAGCTATTATTCACCTAAACAAAGAGAAATGGTGAATGCAAACAAAGAATTACTGTTTACAATTATTGTTGAGTCCATAAACCAGATGTTATAGCTCAAACATGATCCCTAAGCAGTTCCTTTGTCAATAGAAGCACTTACAAAGTTGCACAATGGCCTGGACTTTCCCAAAAGGTTTCAAATATTCCAAGTGTTCATGCCTTTACATGTTGAAAATCCACAAATCAACCCTCCATATTCTACTTCAAAATTTCTAGAATGTTCAAGGCATGTCATATCCATGTTATCATTTATCCTAGGATACTTTACTGATGAGCATACAGATGAATCAATCCTAGGTTTCCTATCTACCTTTGCACTAGGACATCCTCCTTCTGTAATTTTCAATTATGCTGAATACATAGCTGATAATATCCATGATCATCTTGTCAAGTTGCCAACTGAAGGAGTATTTATATATACATCCTTTATTCTCCATATGTTCTTATATTTTCAAGTAGACAAGTTTCCTATAACTCTCCAGAAGCTTGATATAGAATAAAGTCCACTTTCAGTCATCTTTTGGACATCTTTGATCAGAAAAGATTCCATATATTGCACTTATGCAGAGTTTGCAGATAACGTTTTCCACCCATTGATAAATATGTTGAAAAATACTGAGCAAACAAGAATCAGTGACGAAATGAAGAAAGTTCTACAACTATCAGAGCAGACTAGAAATGGATATTGGTATTTATATGAGAATCATACAGAAATCAGAGTTTTTGGGTCCAATATGTCACCTTATATACTACCTAAATATGTGCCAATGAGAGTCTTTGCCTTGGAGTATATCAGGCAAATCCTAATTTCTGATTCTATCAACTTTCTAGCAGCTAAAAATAAAACCGAGTTTAACT
Organism: Pinus albicaulis; assembly: GCA_034641835.2. Classification (NCBI taxonomy): domain Eukaryota; kingdom Viridiplantae; phylum Streptophyta; class Pinopsida; order Pinales; family Pinaceae; genus Pinus; species Pinus albicaulis. The sequence continues at coordinate 648,394,043 of CM076573.1, read as the reverse complement.
TGAAGAATCAAGTAGGACCTTTTATTTGTAATCACAGAGATGCAGGAACAGAAACAGGTAAACAATTACTTGAGTACAGATTTGAAGAAATCTTCTCATGGGAATATGATCCACAAGGAATACTAAGAAAAATGAGGGTTAAGTGCAAAATAACACCTTATATTCATGAGAAAAAAACCAGAGATTGAAAATTATGTCAGTCAAACTATGTAGCTAGAAAACACTTTGGTAGATGCAGTGAAACAGGGTGATACTAGTCACACCTTAAAAACTACAAATCAAGGAGAAAAAGCTACTAAAAGGGTCAAAGAAGAAGGAACATACACTGCTGAGACAACAACTGAAAATAGGTTCAAATTAAGATACAATAAAAAGCCTAAGATCAATCTAGTTGATAAAGGAAAAGTGACCATTGAAGTAGAAGACACAGATGTTCTAGTGAAAAATATAGATGTTGCTACAGTCATTACAAATGAACCAGTTACAGAAAATCTAAATGAAGAAAAATTTGATAATTCAAATACACAGGTCATAGAGAAACAACAGAGTATGGAGGAATCCTCCTCATAGACATCAGAAGAAAAAGATCTTGATATTAGGGAAAAATATAAGCAGATTAAGATAAAGAATGAAGAAATAAAAAATGAGATTTACTCTCAATATTTGAAGCAAACACCAGGTGTCTAGAACAGACTTTTATCAGCTTTTTATTTCTCAAATAGAAATTTGATTATGTCAGTGCTCCATCCAACAATTAAGACTCCAAAGATAGTTGCAGACTACAAGAAAGTTGATCTATAAGTACCAACAAAAAATATTCATGCACTAGATCAAATTGAATTTCATAGGAAAATTTCAGAAATGTTGTATTCTACCATAACTACCAAAGCTATGAGTGTTAAAAAAATTCAAAATACAATCATAAACATGAAAGATCAAATGAAAGTTGACAAAGCTTCCTCCTATGTTAAATATCTTAGGATTAAATCTTTAGAAGGGTTGGTTATCCAAGTTGGATATGATATTGTAAATGTCAAAGCTACAGAAGAGTTAGTGAAGAAAAATAATGTTGATATTGCAGCATTGAGGAAACAACTCAAGCTTCCACCAAGTGAACATCCACAGGCCAAATAAATAGTGCAAGAAGAAAGCCAAAGGGATGATATGATTAACATAATTTTATAGTTAACAGGATAGATAAAAGAGATGGAAATACAAATGGACAAGCTTGTCCATGAAAGAGAAAATACAAAACCACAGGAAGCTCCTACATTAATTCACATGGTTACTACAGATGTGCCTTCAACTCTGGCAGAAGAGTTGGCACCAAAGGTACCACTAGCTACTGCAGTGCCAGTGACGTCATCCACAACTTTAGCCACATAATCATCTACTACAGCAGCTCAACATTCAGATGAGGCTAATAAACTAGTAAAATCCATGGAAGAAATGTCACTTAAAACAAATGAGATTAACAAATTGAAGAAAGTAATAGAAAATCTTGAAGATACAAAGAAACTAGCCTAAATCAATGCCAAAACTCATGAACAAAGGGCTAATAGATTAAATGTAGAATTGAAGAATCTACAAAAAGATTTGACCTTGAAAGAGCTAATTTCGTATGTAAAGAATCAATTATGGAGTAAAATAATTGAATCCATCAATTATGTTTGGCCATCAATTCAGGTAATCTTTGAGCAGAGAGATTTACTGAAGGCAACACAAGAAGAGATTAAGAAAACTAAAGAAGAACTAGGTGCCAAACCTAAGCAGGCCATAGAATTGATTAAATTTCTCAACAGTAAGAACAAACAAGATTTGGAAGAAATTGAACTCACTAATAGGACAGAGACAATCCTTGAAATAAGGAAAGTCATTTCAAAGAAGAATCTGATGAAACAACTTGAAGAGAAATGTGAGAATATGAACATAGCCATAACCAAGTTTATGGTTAAATTTGAAAATTTGAGGAAAAGAGGTTTGCCTAATATTTTGGTCATAAATGATAAACTCATGCCACAGGAGGATTACAATAAGAAAATCAAAGATTATGCAAAAGAGCAAGTGGACAAGACAGGAGGACAAGGAATTCCCACAGGGAAGGTTTTACACAGAAGTTTTGAATATTTGTTTTATCTACAACATGAGATAAAACACTTATTTTTCATAAAACCAAAATTTGTCAGATATACTGAGGCAGATGATAATTTTAGAAAGATGAAAAAGATAAAAATTCCCGATGATGAGTATTGGGAATCACTTACTGACTTACTATGAAAGTCAAATAGCAGAAAGAAAGACAAAAATAGTTTGCTGATTTGTACAGTCAAAACAGAAAATTACAGCAGTAAAGTATTTTGATAGAGTTTAAAGAGTATCAGAGTAAAAGAGTATAAGATCAGAAGATAATATTTCAAAACAGATTTGAAATATCTTTTCCAGCAAAGAGGACACCAAGGCAGCCAGCTGCACCTAATCCACAAACAATTTTCTATTCTATTTCGATAAATAGGACAGCTTGTTGATTTGTTAAGAAGCTATCACTATTTTGTTGTAAAGATATTTTATTTTCCCTTAGATAATTCCTAGAAGCATTATAGGATATTTTGTAAACATTGTTGTATATATACTTCATGTTTTGAAGTATTATTGTGGAATAAATTGTTGAAGATTTCTATAGTCAATATTTTTGTACTTGAAGGCTTTGTGTTGTAAGTTCGAGTAGCATACTGGATAAAATCATCTAGCATCATACTTCAGGATTCATGTGATGAGCTATTGAAGTGAAGTAATTTCTACTTTCCATTATTTATCTTCTCATGTTTTCATGCATCCATTATGCATTCTAAATTTTAATGATAAAATAGGAGTATTATTTCAGGATTTGTTAAAAGCACCATGTCTTTACTGTTTATCATTTCTATGTTTTCTGCTGATTTCCAGAGTAGGGAACCCTTAATTTCTCCCTCTTTCGAATGAATTCTGTGTACTCCTTTGTTATCCAGATCAAAGAATCCTTTATTTATTTTTATCCCAATCAAACCAATTCACCAAACAACCTTCCAAGATCTTCAATGACTTGTCTATATTGCCCTGAAAATATTTGACTTTTTTTACCTTGATCCTAGTTCTGTCTTCTTGAATTTTGACTCCTTAGCCCAATGGAAAAATAGATCTATCACTATCCATCTCACTAAGTGATTTTTTCTCACCAAACCAAACCAAATCAAAACCAAAATTGCACAATCATAACTAGCCTAATATTTTATAAATCAAAACAAAGTTAAATCTTAAAGAGAGAGCCCTCTCTGAACCCAAGGAAGGTTAGATCTTAGAGTTTAAAACTAGGTTGTGTTTACCTCAAATGTTCTTAGACTATAAAATAAAATCTCACAACTTGAGAATTATTATAGTGATAAGACTTTGCATGATAAATATTGGATGAGGGCCTCATTGTTCATATTGGTTGTTGGTTGGTTTTCACTTATTCAATTGAGCATAGGCTCTAAGTTGTAAAGAGTTTTTGGCCTTGGAGCCTTGTAATATTTTTGGACTGAATGATAATGGAGCCAAGCACTTTGCAGGATTCATGAACATGGAAAATGGTGATGTCTTTCTTGTTTTGTCTTCATTTCTTATGTTTTACATATTGTTTCATCCTTCTCATGCATTAGAACATAAGTTTTAGCTTAAGGTATGCTGTCAAAAGTTCATTAAGTCTGTCTGCTTCTCTTTCTTTCATGTTTTCCTCTGCTAGGTCAGTTTAGAGAATTCTTATTTTCTCTCTAAACCCACTCTGCTTGTTTATCTCATGAATTATTCAATGGAGTCAGTGTCAAAGAGGTTTATGGTTAGCCCTGCCCTTTGAAATCACTTTAAACATAGTTTTTGAGGTCTTTACTTCAAATTATTGCTGATTGGGTTTAGCTAAAGAGGTCTATGGTTAGCCCTGCCCTTTTTCTCATCTTGACTGGTTTCCTTGAAGTTTCTTTTTAGTATGATTAAGGAATCTTAGGAGTTCCCTGCTTCTTGATAATCACTATTGTTTATCTTGAATGTTTTCTTTGACTGAAGGTAGATATCTAGAGAGGTTAGGAGTTCCATACTATCTAGGGTTTACTGGATTTTTGCCTTGAGGTTTGCTTGCTAGGGTTTCGTCAAAGAAGTATGGTATTTCCTGTCTTTGGTTTTTTCTTCATGCATAGTATTCTTAGAGGCCTTTCTTGTTGTAGTATTTGACAAATCATCGTTAACTGCCCTTTGCAACTACTTTGTTCACAATTTATTGTTCACTCCACTCAACTTAGCCTTGAAGATCCATTTAGCACTATTAACCTGCCCTCTAAAGCATCCTTGACCTCTTGTTGTGCCTTTCTAGACCTATTGAAGACTCCATAGCCCAATGGTCTAAACCTATCCTACTATATCCGTTTTCCTTAACAACCTACCCAACCAATCAAAACAAACAAACAAACCCTAAACCTAATAACTAGCCTAAAATAAAATCTCTAAAAATCAACAAGTTAAATCCTTTACACAAATATAGAGAGAGCCCTCTTTGAGTCCAGGAAGGCTAGGTCCTAGGACTCCAAAGACTAGTCTGATGTTACCCTTGTACATTTTCCCTTGCCAATCTAACAAATTACGGGGACCTAACAGGGGGGACCCCCGCAAGAAGAAGGGGAGGAGGGAGAGGGGGGAGTGTTGGTCGAGGACGCAGACAACTAATCTGCTACAACTATGGTGATGTAGGACATTTCGCATGAGATTTCCCGAACCTGGCATGCCAGTCTTTCATATATTGCTAGCATTTCAATCACATCATTGAAGATTTCCCAGTACTAATAGTGAAAATGCAAGAGAAGTAGCAGACACCTATGCAGAATGTGAAAAGGGTTAAGGTAGAACCACGGGACGATGGGCCATGTATCAATGTAATCACGCGCAACGATATTTCCACTAGAGGAGCTGAAGAGAAGGTTGAAACTGAATCATTAATTCAGAAGGCTGAGGACAAAGCAGAAGGTTTAGACCTGAAAAAGGAAAAAGAAACCTTCATCAAAGCCTGGAGGGAAATGACCAAAAATGAAACACCCACTACAAAGGGTGCAATAGATCCACAAGAAGACGAAAAAGTTAAACCATTCCTCCAGGCATGTATGAAGTTGTTGCGAAACTAGAAGGCCATAGAGAATCTCCAAGCCGTAATAGAAAACTACGCAGAAAATATTTTTCTGCAGCCCGAGGTTAAAACTTTGAACAAGATATACAAAAACAAAAAAATGATGGGACAAGAAATGCGTATGACCGTGCAAATTGGAGCATACGAAATGAACCAAGTTATCCCCAACTTGGGCTCAAATGCTAACTTCCTACCCAAGCAGTCCTTGGAATGAATGGGAGAACCTAAGCTGGATTGGTCGACTATTCAACTACAGATGTCTAATCAGCAGAATATTATCCCATTGGGAAGTTTGTCAAAGGTGGTGGTAGATATTGGGGTTGTTAAGGTTTACATTGATTTTGAGGTAATCCAGATAGTAGATGCGTGGACCCTTATCCTGCGCTCTTGGGTCTAGATCGGGCTATTTACATGGGAGGTATCATTAATCTAAAAATAAGGAGCATGATTTTTGAAAGCGAAGGCACAAGGTGATAGTCCCGTTGGCCCCAGCAGAAGGAGTGGGGTACACTGAATCAATACAGGAGGAAGAAGATGTTGATCACATATAAAAATTGACCACCCAGGATGACAACTAGATCAACCCCATGGATGATGGCATGTTATGTTGGGAAAAATATAACGAGTGCTTATGCGATTCAGAAGAAGAGATAGAAAATTGGCAAAACCAGTTGCACGATGTGTCTGCAATAAGGTGTCTTAAGATCATGAAAAGCTTCTGATGTATTTATTTGGAGGTAAGAGGACTATCCTACTTTGATGGCTCTAGTAATGTTAAAAATTTCCTTGAAGCAATAGAAGAAAATTTCCTTGAGGAGCAAATATTTTGGGCCATGGACTTGGCCATGCGTGCAACCCCTGCGTGTTGGTGGGAAACTCATAAAGGAGCTTTCTAGGACTGGGGGGAATGTTGAAGGATGATGAACATATGATTCCACATACCATTTAGACCGCCAATAGAACTCTTCTCAAGGCAAGGGGATCCGCGCCGACACTTAGCTCTCTGGCTATGTTGGCGAGGAAACAGGTCTCGCAGGCAAGACCCACGTTCAGGGATTGGACCAACAAAGGAGTCCGCTGTAGTCTAGCACCGCGCCGGAATTTTCACCCTACTCTGAAGAGCAGAGAGTCTCACCCGAGGCATGCCGCAACCACATGAAGGAAGGGAATAGACCGGTATCAGCAGATGGATCCGCAAATCAAAGCTAATGCAGAATCATAAGCATACATAACATTGTATATAGAAGATCTCTCAGAACATCATGGAGATAATAAGCAATTAAAATTTTAAAGTAATACAGGAATCATGCAACACATCCAAGACATACGATATAAAAACAACCTTCAGATATATTAAGAAACATTTAGCAGAATCCAATGTTACATCGCTCGACAGAATGAGCTTCCAGATTCAATTACAAAGGTCCCACAGGACAGAGAGATACTACAGCAGCAACAGATCTATGGAGACACAGGAAATAAAATGATGTCGAGACATGGACAGAGCTCTCCTGTGGCATCTTCTCCTCGGCCTCATTCTACTCTAATCTCTCTCTTACCTCTTCGCTCTCTGTCTCTGTCTCTAACCTTTTGCTACTGGGCGATGGCTTATTTATTCACCAGCCAGCACAACTGTTAGTTTCTCCTGTGTTCTCACTCGGCTGCTTTCGGCTTCTTCCTGTTGAATAGGAGTTCCACTGTCTGTCCTTTGCCGCATCTTTCCTTCATCTGCACTTGTCTGCGCCAACCTTGTCACCTATCTCTTGCTCCTTCGCAACCTCGGCAGCTTTGCTGCCTACCGTTGTTGCACTTGCCTCATGCCGATCCGCAACCCAAAATCCATCTTCATGCAAAATTCAAAACAAGGGCCCCAACAGGCCCCGACCACATTCTCTTGACTCGTCCTGAGTCAACCGCAGATCATCGTCTCTACCTCCATGGCTCTGCTTGTTCCCATTCCCTGTTCCACTAGCCGTCCCTACTCTATTTTCTCAAACAAGGGCCCCAACTCAGGGACCTTTTCAAGGGCTGTGACCTTGAGTTCCTGGAAGGAAGCAACAGCCTTCTGCCATCCTGCAAAATTGGTTCAGTTGCCACTGTGATTTGAGTGATAGCTTCCTCTCCTCCTTCAGTCGGGAGCTTGCCAAAGACGGTTGAGACCTGTGTACTTGCCTGAGCAACCAGTTGTTGCATCTTTTGAGCACTTGCCATGACATGATGCCTGCGCTCCAGGAGGGCCTGCTTGGCCATTGCTAAACTAGCCTTGGTCTGCTGAATTTGGACTTCTAGGCTATCTGCTGCGGCATATAGTGGATCAAGGCTGACTAGGTCCTTTGCATTCTGAATCTCTTGGTTTATTTGTTGAAGTTGTAGAGACAAGGTTTGGGTCTTGAGAGTCAGGGTTGTTTTATGTTCTTGTAGACCCTTCAGTAGGTCATATGCTTCTCGGGTTGTAGTACTCAAGGCTTCCCGCACTCTCTCAACCTGTTCCTATCTTGCTGTTATTTGGTTGGCATAAATGACTTGGGGGTCTTGCAGAGCTGGGCGGGCTGCTAGGGCTGCTTTGAGTTCAGTGTTCTCATACCGAAGGTTGTCCCATGCTACCTTGACATGGATAGCTTGTTCACCCACAACATCTTCTTGGACTTCCAGTGGGGGTACCTGGGTGTCGTAGGCCGCTACAGTGGGCCAGATGTCCCGAAAGGCTCAAGTCACCAGCGCAACTTCTTGCTGTAGGGCCCCCTTCTTAGTTCGTAGCTGATCACGATCTTCATTAAGCGCGATGAGTTGTTGATGCTGCTGCTCGCATCTATGTAGAAGTTCGGCGTGGATCCCATTGGCCAGTTGTGCTGCCCGCTATATGAAGTGGAACAGTTGGGACATCCCCCATGTTTCCATGCCTTCTGCTCCTAACGTACCCTGCTCTGGTAGCCTCACCTATAAGGGTTTCTTGTTGGCTACAGACTTGGTCGAATGTTCTGTTGGTGACGACGACGGGGTTGGATCCTTGGCCTGGTTGCTAGAATTTCCCATGTTGATGTCGGGCCGTGATTCGGGTGCTGTTCCTATGTTTGGGGAGGTCGAGTGAGCTGGCTATTCTAGAGTCTGCATCGGAAGTTGGTCAGCTCTGTCTTTTATAGCTCGCTCTGCCTGGCTGATAATTTCAGTAAATGTGACTTGGGGGGCTAGGGTTTGGCTAACCACAGGTACTTTTGTAGTACCCGAGTTAACTTCAGTCCTGAGGTCCCCACTAGTCCTCTCTTTTATGATGACAGGGTCGGACACGGTGATGGATGAAGTGGAGGGGGCAGAGGTGTTAGGTTCCCGGAACGAGGTGAATTGTGGCAATTGGTAATTGCAAGTGGTGAAAGTACGAATATTCAGAAAGTTAAGTGGAAAAAGTGGGTTGGGGGATGGAAGCTCGCCAGTTACCGGGGTCTCCACGAGGGGTTCTTCTCTGATCAGGACTCCCTGGCTGCTCTGTCGCGGCTGATCCTCGCCAGTGAGATCAACCACGGAACTGGAGACTTCCACTCTGGGTTTCTTTTCTTTTGGCACTGCGTCTAGCTTTGCATCTTTTGACTTTCGCACCAGCGTTGTGGGCGCTGGGGGTGGTGTAGTAAACACAATATTAGGCAGTGGGGTGAAAATAGGAGTCGTGATGGGGAGTGAGGTGGACTGGGAGGCTTGGAATTTAGGAGACTCATTGACTATATTTTGAAGAGTATGATTGAGATTGTGTACCTTGTCATTTAGCCAATCGATGACTGGGTTTAGCTGCAATCCCGTCACCCTAGCTGTTGTTTGCTCTGGTGTCTCTCCTGGTAGCAGCATAGCCATCATTCCTGCGAAGTCATAGACATATTCTCCCTCTCGAACCTCCATCTGTACTCCTGGCCATCTGCAAACTTTTGAGTGGAAGGTGTTTTCATAAATGTGCAGTAGGGGTGTCATTTCAAAATTCATCGCCAGCACACCTTTTGGCCTGAGGAGAGTGTGGTTGTGTGTGACCCCGAACCAGACCTGTTCATTTTATTTGTCCAGCAGAACCCCTGGTATTCGCTGCTGGCTCGTGACCACATCTACCATCATACCATACCAAACTCAGTCCCTCCTCATTGGCCTCCTTCGAACCTGGGTTGCTGGATACCCTCTAGGGAGTGTATTTCATTGCTAGTGGCTGGCTGTCTAGTATCTCAGCTAGTGTCCGCCTGCCAAGGAAGGGCCATTTCCACATGGCGAAGGCCATGATCAAGTACCCGTATATGAATCTCGTCACTCTCCAATAGTTTTCCTCGCATGCCTCGAACAACTCGTGGAGAATGAATGAACACCAATTGAGTTGTGTTCACTGGATACAGTGCTCTGCCACCAAGATGGTGTCTAGGGTGCACTCTCCCTTCGTATAGTGCCTCATCATTTTGCTAGCGATGAGGTAGCATGCAACTTTAACATTGGGCTAAGCAATCAGGTCTATCCTAGCTCCTTTTCCTCTGCGCCATGTACCATACTTGATGTATAGGTTCTTCTCTCTGTCCTTCATAGCCCGCTTTGATACTGTCTAGAACGCAGTAGAGACTTCCTGACCTTCTTGTGATAATCATGTCAATGAGTGAATATCCTCTACATGTATGGGGATCTCCTTCCCCAACCACAATGAGCCGTTATGAATCCGACTGAGTAAGAGTTTTGTACACTGCATGGCAGTGCCCGTGGTGCCAAATACCAGCAAGTCTCTTAGATTCAGTAGTGTGGATTCTCGGAGGCCCCGGAAGTCTGGTCATGTTCTTGATGCAGGATTCCCAGCTTCCATAAAATAATCCTCCATATACATTTGCTGCTTCATGGACAGGAATTCGAACCAGTCTTTGAGGTCTGAGTCTATCAAAGTTGCACTATCATATTTCTCGACTAGTGACTCCATTTTTGTAATTCTTCCATCTATCTCAGGCTCGAAAACTGATGGGATTGTTCTAGCCATCTTCGCTCTGCGTTGGTACACCTGTATCACTGCTTCACCTCTGCGTCCCTGGCTCTTTACCTCCTACAACCTTCCTTGTTCTTCTGCACTCACGACCTTTCTTTCTCCTTGAGATGTTTCTAACTCGGAAATATCCAGCATTCTCGCTCTTTTCTACATGCAGGTTATGTAATTAACTAGCACGAGTGAGGTTGATGAGACCCCATAGCTAATTAATTCTTGCTGGCTTCCTCCCTGGTAATAATCGTGTAATTATTTGCCTGCTGAGGTTTGTTTTGACATCTGCTGACGGTGGTGTGGGGAAATGGGCGGACGCAATGGATGAGGTTACTTCTAATTATGTAAAATTTATTACTGTAAGGTTACTTCTAATTATGGAAATTTATTTTGCAAATCTTGGCGATCCTACGGACTGACACAAGTACTGGACGAAATGATGGGGACTGACACTTGACACGTTTTCTTATCCTACGTGGATGGCATGCTGGACCCGACCCTCCCCGACCACAATCGGTTGTGTTGTGGTCTCCGCAACCTAGTGGTTATTGACGACCTATGCATGGACAAGTGACACTACCTACGCTCATCTCGGGTGTGAGAGAGTTATTCAACTACTCTATTCTACTGAATTCTCTCTGTTGTGAGAGTTATTGAAAGAAAACTAAAGAAAATTAGTCATGGTAGGGCTTCAGGCATGCGCCATTCACCCAGCCAAGTAAAACAATACCGTCCAGTTGAGCCAACCAAACTGCTCCGGAATCCTTGATTTCGATGATGTAGTATGGTCCCAACTAGTGCATCTATAGTTTTCCTGGAAATTTTTGAAACCTGTTATCATATAGCAGAACCTTGCCACCAACTTGGAACATTTTGATCTTAATGTGTCGATCACGCCACGCCTTCTGCCTATCTTTCTGAACCTTTTGATGAAACTCAGCAAGGAACCTTGCCTCGTCAAGTTCTTGTAATTCGTGCAGGCGTTCCTGTAGTGATTCCTCCTCCGAGAAATTTAGGGATGTGGCAATCATAAGGCTTAGTATGGTGAAATCAGCTGGAATCAGAGCTTCATGGCCATACACTAGCTGGAAAGGTGTTTGATTTTTCAAGCACTTCATTGTTAATTGGTAGGCCCACAGTGAAGCTGGCATACGTTCAGCCCAATCATCCCTTTTGGCATTGTAGATCTTCGTCAAGCATTTTTTGAGGATTTTGTTAAATTCTTCGACAGTGCCATTGGCCTGTGGGTGGTACGGGATTCTTTTGTGATGTTGTATCATAAAGGTGTCCAATAGCGATTTGATCATTTCATTAGTGAAGTGTTTACCTTGATCACTGGTTAAGCTCCATGGGCAGCCAAATATGTTGATGATGTTGTCAAAGATAAACCGGGCTATAGTTTATGCTGTAAAATCCCTCATCTCCACTGCCTCGGCCCATCTAGTTAGGTAGTCCATGGCAGTGATGATGTACTGGGCCTTTGAATGTCTGGCTACAGGTGCTATGGGGCCCACGAATTTGACAGCCCACTAATCGAACGGTTGTAATACAATCACCGGGTGCAGTGGGAGTTTTTCTCTGTGAGAGGGCTTCCCTGTCCTCTAACAAACATCACATTTTCTGACAAAATATTTACTGTCAGCATGGACAGTTGGCCACCATAGTCTAACTTGCATCACTTTCCTGGCTGTGGGTTTCGCCCCCACGTGTCCTCCCACGATGCCGCTATGGCATTCCCATAGAACGGATTTGCGTTCATGGTCGAGGACACACCTCTGCAGAATCTCGTTAAGCCCAAACTTATACAAATTCCCTACAATAAATTGGTATTCAGCAGCTCGGAAGACCAAGTGTCATTTCTGGACCAGGGTATAGTGCTGTGGACACTGCCCCGTGGTGAGATATGTTGCGATTTCGGCCAAATAATCTGGTATGGCTTCTACCCGGAAAATATCAGCATCAGGCAACTGATCATCTAGAGAGCCCTCATTTTCTCCAGTCTCCAACCGAGATAAGTGATCAGGCCTGACATTTAGCCTCCCGGGCTTGACAATCACTTCAAAGGTGAACTCTTGAAAGAGTAGGAGCCATTGGCATATCTGTCCTTCCAAAACTGGCTTATTGACTAGGTATTTCAATGCAGAGTGATCAGTGAAGAATTTTGACTTACATCCTAGGAGGTAGTGGCAGAACTTCTAGAGAGATTACACCATTGCTAGTGCCTCCCTCTCCATGGTGGTGTAATTCTGCTCTCCATTAGACAGCTTGCGGCTGGCAAAGTACACTATGTGGTCGACTGTCGTCTCCCCTGGTTGCACCAAGATAGCCCCAAGTGCAATACCAGAAGCATCGATATGCACATGGTACTGCTTGTCCCAATCTGGGTGAACCAAAATGGGTGCAGTTGCTAGCTTCTCCTTTAAAGTGTCGAAAGCGAATCTGCAGTCATTTGTCCACTGGAACACCTCTAACTTCCGTAGTAACTTCTCCAAAGGAGCAGTTATCTTTGCATAGTTTTTGATGAATCTCCTGTAATAGCCCGTGTGCCCTAGTAGTGATCTCAACTGCTTCACGGTTTTCGGTGCTTCCATGTTGATGATTACTGCCACCTTTGCAGGGTCGACACAGACTCCTTGCCAACACACCACATGTCCTAGGAGTGTTCCGAACGGAACCGCGAAGATGCATTTATTCAAGTTCAATGAAATCTGCAGTTGCTGACACCGGTCTAACATTATGCGTAGAAGGGTGGCGTGATCCTTTAGCAAGCTGTAGACTGTCCAGTCATCCATGTAGACTTCCAGGAACTTATGAATATATTCCCGGAAAGCAGCTATGAAAATCCTAGAAAACATGACAGGTGAATTCTTCAACCCAAATGGCATCACGTGATATGCAAAGGACCCCCACTCTGTTGTGAACGTCATCTTCTTCTTGTCCTCTTCCGCGATGTGCACTTGATGATATCCTGAGAACCCATCGGTGAAGGAGTATGCCTCATTCCCTGCAACATTATCTAGTACTTAGTCGCTGAATGGGGTGGGGAATAGGTCATGGATGCAAGCATTGTTCAAACTTCAATAGTCCACACAGATGCGGATTTCTGATTTTTCCTTCTTATTTTGAATGACGATGGGACTCACCCACTCTGCTTCTTCCACAGGGAAAATCAGGCCTGCCTTCAACATTTTTTCAATCTTTATTTTTACTTTCTCCTTTATCCGTGGGTTCAGCCGGTATGGTCGATGCTTCACTGGCCTGGCGTCTGGCTTCAATATAATCCTCATCTCTCCAAGATCCCCTTTGATCACTTTCAAATCTGCATTCAACGAAGGGAATAGGTCATCGTATTCCTTGAGGAGACTAAAAATTTCCTTCATCGTGTCCTTGTCCCAGTAGTCCCCAACTGTAGCCAGTTTGGTTTTTTCCTCCGTGTCGATATTTAGCTTTTTATTCCTCAGTGGAAGTAGATGTATTCCTTTAGTGGTAGGCTCTTCTTTGATGTTTCGTTCTCCTTCTGTCTCTTCAAAGTATAGGTGCCTCAGATCCTCTAGACGGTCATCTTCTAGCTCAATGTCAATCCTTTGGCAAGCCAACTTGTGTCTGCCATCAGGGTTTAGCACCAATGGCCTCCCGTCTACACTCTGATCGAGGAAAAACAATATTCCATTTATGGCCTATAATGCTTGGGATATCGGGTCTGTCTTCCCCTTAAATGAGAAGCACTGAACAAATTTGTCTGCAACCACCTGCCAGGAACTGGTCCCTCTCTTCCTCTCTTCTTCTAAGTACCAGGCTTGTGGAATGGTATCCAAGGAGTGGGAAAACTGATGTACCCACAGCTCCTCCGGGTATCCCACACTTCTCCACTGCTCCTGACATAATTTCAGATGGTCATTTGAATCGGAATTTCCTTGGTACCTTCGCTTGCTTCGAGGTCCTTCATCTTCCTTAAACTGCGCCCTCAAAGCCGTCGCAACACAACTCCATCGTTCCAGGGAGCTGTGGTGATTTTTCCACCACCTGGCTGAGGTGGACTATAACGCTACATCCATGAGTGGTATTTTTTGCTCCTCCAGTACCTTATCTTCTACCTTGTCAATGAAGGTATTTACTGCTTGCATATTGGACAAGGTGGGGTATTCCTTGATCTCAGCCCTAATCCAATGGATTCTTGAAATACTGGTGCATCTCCTTGTGCTGGTCTCATAATCGCCTTGCTGCCAGTCCTCCCAAGCTATTTTTGAGCCTAGCTTCGAGCTCTGGACACTTCACCAGCTTACAGAGCCTGTTGCTGTCGGGTTAATGTAATCCTCGCTCTTCCCTATTGTCATCTGATAGAGGTTGTCCAACAGCTGAGCATCTTCCTTGTTATCTACTTTCTCTATATATATCGGACCTTGATACGGGTCTAGAGGCTGAGTGACTCTAACTTCCCCATCATAAAAAATCATTAAATCCTTCTTGAGATCAATGATGGCATAGTTTTCAAAATCCTAGTTGATCCCTAGAAATGCCGGGTATGGATATTTGTCACCCATAATATCTATTACCTCGAAGTCTGTGTAGGTCTTTACCCCTGCGATGTCTACCTTGGCTTCTTCGAGTCTGCCGATTGGCACAATGTAGTACTGGTTTGCCATCCTGAGTTGGATTGGTGAATAAGTTAGCCATGGTCGCCCTAAAGCTTCCCAAGTCTTCCGAGGTAGGATATTGACGTCGGATCCCAAATCGAGCATGGTGTCCCTAATCTGGAATCCTGCAACCTGCGTGTATAACCAAAAATATTTTCCCATTCTTATTTTGTTCCTCTTTACTCGCTGTACATAATGGGGTGTTGTTTCTGGGGATTCCCTCACTCCTACAATCCCCTGCAACACTTCCTCTAGGGTATGCTTGAGTTGTTCCCGCATTGGAGCATTGTCAACAATTTTGAGAAATAGGTGGAGCCATTCCTCGATCAGAGCCCCTATAGCGCTCTGTTCTCCGGTATCTTTCTTCACAGGTAACTCAATACCTTTGTCTCCCCCCAGCTAGGCAAAAGTTTCTACAGCCTCCTGAAAATATTTCTTCTGCATTTCTGGCCTTATCAGTTGTTTTGAGGATGCTTGCCTGATCACCCTCATCGGATCCTTCTCACATGCATCTTCCCCCGTTTTCTTTCCTCCTCGCGTAACTATGGCTACGTTCTGCATTGCTGGAGTCGTTGTCCCTCTAGTTTCTTCGTTCACCAAATTCGTGCCTCTCTGCCTTGCTCTTTCCTCCCATTTCTTGATAAGTTCAAGATAGTCTTCTGTCATGCATGTGTTCAGGTGGCATTGGGAACACCACGGTCTTCTAGTTAGGGGACATTCTCTTGCCACATGTCCCTCTTGATCACAATTGTAGCATCTCAGCGGACCCCGTCCTCCTGTATGGCCTCCCCTCATACTACCTCCTCTGCTTATGGGAGCCTCATTCACTCTATAGGAGGTCCGATCTAATCAGTCTGCTAGTGCATCTAGAGCTCTACACTGTTCGGTGTTATGAGTCGTCGAAGCACAGAACTTGTTAGCCACCTATAATATTTGATTATAGCAAAAGGTGGTTAAGAATTTTTGAGCCTCCAAGGAACAAATTTTATTACTAAAAATTGTTGGCTCTTGAATACTTTTGAAAGGCCTCATGCCTCTGTCCGAAATCTTCATTGCTGTTCCCATTTTATACTCAAAAATTCTGCCGATTTCATGAGAAGAAACTGCTGGAAAAACCATCATTTTTTCCTTCCCCCTCTTTCAAATTTACCTTCATTTGCTCCCCTTTTCCTCCATAAAACCCTTTTTTTTTCATGATTCCACTTCTTCCCCTCATGAAAATTACTTTTATAAAGTTAAAGACTCACTCTTTAGCTTTACCGAAACCTCCAAAATCCATTGAAAAACTTTGAAAATTTCATAAAAAACAAGTTTTTATTACTATGGACCTAAGCCCCCTTGGGCTAAGTCCTAAACCACTTCCCCACCATACGCTTTGGGGCTGGAACCACGTGCTAACCCGTTTTGGCGCTTATCGCATCACAAAGTGTCAAGTACGTAAGTCTTTGCCATGGTCAGAAAGTTCCGATGCGATTAGCCTTTTTGTGTTTAAAACCCCGATCGCATTGTCATTTTCTTATTAAACGTGGGCCTGCCTCGGTACTTAAAACCTTGTAATAGTCCATCTCCGATCGTTATTTTTCTTTGTAAAGTCTTAAAACCCATTTTTCCAAAGTTTAAACTAAAAAACCATAACCACGTGTTGAATATAAAATGGGTAGATTGAAAGACAGATCGCGCAATCGCAATTGGAGAAAAATAAAATGGGTTGATTGAAAAGGCCACATCAAACTTTCCGATGCGATCAGGCCTTATACATATAAAATTTTCCCTTTCATTACATATAAATTTTCACCCAGGACCAAGTGTTAAAGATCCTGGGCGCCAATCGCATTGCAATGTTTCAAATGGGTTGATTGAAAGACCAGGCTCGATGGCCCGATTGAGATTGGCCTTTGTTTTAATACGCCCTGGGCATATTACATTCTGTAAATTCCAAAGGCCCCGCAATCGGGCGCCTATCCGCCTTTATAAATTTTCTGCCCCCCAAAGCATAAAACTTTTGTTTTTATTCCAAATTTTGAGTTTTCATATATAGCAAAGGTTTTTCCGCCGATCATTCTAAAACAAATCCCCGCCGTTGATCGAAAGCTGATCAAGCGGCCAGTGCTCCATCGCATCGCAACTTTTGCATCGCATACATTTGTTACCACCCCCGATTTCTGACCCCCTGATTTGTTCTCCACCATTGTTATACTTATTATATCGACGGTCTGCGCCACATTGCATCGCATGTTTTAATCAGTCTGTCTGCTCATCACCCCCGATTGCGATCCCCTCATTGCGATCCACCGATTGAATCCAGACCATCCACATGTCCAGATCGGATGGCCCAAAATCCCTCCGAATTGTTCTTTCCCATGCCCTTTTTAAACCTCCTCTTTGTAGATTTCCACCGTTGGATGCTTTCATCCAACGGCTACGCTCTTTCCCGCCTTCTGAAGCAGTCAAACCTAAAAACGCAGGAGTTCTTAACTGTTTTATTTTTTATGCAGGTTTTAAAATGGTTTCCGCCATTATATTGAATAAGGGCCAGGTGCCGGGAATGAAAATTCCCGTGCCTTTAGTCCATGAAGAGAACCATTCGCAGGGTTCCGTTCTACGTTTTATCAACGCTCCACGAGCATTGATGCCTATGAAGGACCTGCGCGGTCCTGCACATCGACAAGACACTGTTTTATTAAGAAACACAGTTAAAGAGTATCAGTTTTGAAGACATAACATAAATAGAATGAAGATCAAGATAGATTTTGGAATTACTTTACTAAGAATGCTTGCTAAAAGCCTAATTCCCAAAATTAAAACAAAATTAAAAGAAATCATAAGTGTTTAAACAGACAAAAATTTCTCCACCACCACATTTAAGGCAAATTGATTCCCTAGCCTACCATAAGCGCCACCTCGTTGCCTCAAAGCATTCAAACAGAGGTCGAACTTATTGCGTAATCGTATATTTTGCCTCAATACAACCTAGGACCTTACTCGGTAAGAAATAAATGCAAAAATATCTCATAGAAGTTACTCCAAACATTACGCGTAGCCTCAATGCCGTCAAAAGCTCCCACCGAGCTTAATTCATAAAATGTAAAAAATAGCTTAATGCAAGATGTATCAAGTTTTGTAAACTTCTCCCATCAAGCCCCTCAAAGGCCGAGAAGTCTTAATCCGTATTAATTATTTCCGTCATCTTTTTATCGTATCTCACCTCCTCATTCTTCTATAAATACCTCAGTAGAAGATGAGCAATTGTTGGTTGACCACGTTGCTGAGCATTGTTATGTAATTGAGCCTGAAACTTCTGATTGTAAATATTATTCACTGGCCCTTGAAGCTCTGTTCGTAATAGATAAGTTAGGCTGAATAGTGAAGATGATTGCTGAACTGAAACACTGGACTTGAAGACTGTAACTAGTTTGACATCAATAACAAGCTGTTTTTTGGGATCCTGGTCTATATTACTGGTGAAGTGCCATTTCTTTGTTATTTTTTTTTCCTTCTATGTATGCCATATTGTTCACTATCCTCTGATAAAGAACAACATTTACAGGGTTAGGATTTATAGTTTATCAGTTCTCTTCTCTAACTGAAAATATTTATCTTAATGTTTTCCTCTTATTTGTTTGTTTAAGAATGATTCAATACAGTTTAAGCAGTTAGGAATGCTGGAGTTCCCTCATCCTACTGTTTTCTTTAAACATTGTTTTTGAAAGTTATTTTCCTTATTTGCTTATTAAATTTAGACTAGAAAGTGATGGTTTGCCCTGTTTCTAGCTCCTATTCTCCAAAGGCAGATTCTGAAAGTTTCCCTTGGTGTTGGCTGAAAGCAGACTAGGTTTAAAAGTACTTTATCTGATCTTAAGTTACACTTTGTTTTCTCTTATGTGTTTTCATACTTTCTGAAGGTAATTATGTGGATTACTGGATTGTTTTTCAATTAAGCTGCTTTAATACAAACTTTCCCAAGAAGTCAATGGTTAGCCCTGCACTTGGTTGGTTTTAAACAGTTACTTAAGAGGCTTTTCTTGTTTGGACTGACTATAAATCCCTTGTGAAATTATTATCAGTTTCCACCCCTCCAACACTTTATTATTTCCATTCCATCATTTCAATCTCAATGATCTTGTGACATAGATGACTTGCCCCTTGGATCACTCTTGATGTTGTTGTTCAATTAAATCCCTGTTATGACTCCATAGCCCAATGGACTAAAAACCAGCGTTATATCTATCTTTTAACCTAGCTATTCTATCCACTTGCAACTTCTCACCTTTGAAACTCTTTTCACTTGGAACTTTCCCCTCAAAACAATATTCATGCTCAACCATCCAAAAACAAACAAAACCCTTGGCCTTCATACCTAGCCTAATATCATTACCACAAACTTCAAAGACAAATCCATCTTTTCACTTATTGGAGAGATCCCTCTCTGGATTCAGGAGGGCTAGATCCTGGAGTCCCAAAGTTGATTGAAACGATGTTGTTTCTGCAGTTTTAGTCTCACCAGTCTGCTAAAATTTGCATCCCTAATACTTCTCGTTTAATTCGCCGGGGAATTAAGTGCATCTTATCTTACACACCCCAGCACTCAAAAGACCCAATATCTCCGGTTAGATTGGTATCTCATTGCCGATGGTGGACAACAAGGTTAAAATAGCACAAGGGAAAAACAATAAACACACACAAGAATCAAACATGAAGACAATAGATTTAACATGGTTCACCCAACCAACTGGGCTATGTCCACCTAACAAGCATCAAGAATCTCATTCATCAATTGGAGAAAGACAATAGTAGAGTTTCTCATCTGCTCAGCCTTCCTCACTACACATTCCTCATCATGCTCACTTGCCTCTACGGGCTTGCATTTTATAGCTGTGAATGAAAACAAACTCATAAATTCTCTCACAAAAAATATAGGATGCATTAACTCCTCATCAGAAACTGATGGAGCCAATGTAGCAACAAATCCTATTGTTGTCATCTACATGAGAGTTTCTCCAGATTTAATTAAAAAAATAAGAAATAAAATCTCAACAATCTCCACCTTGACAACAATTAGCCTAATACCCTGTTTCATTATTATTTTTATCTTTTCTGCAAGCCAAGAGAAGCCAGACACCATCGTAGCTTCTCTAACAAAACTGGTTTTGTGAACATGTCTACACAATTTTCCTTTGTATGCACCTTTTCAAGAGAGACTCCCCTTTCAGTGATAACCTGTCTTACAAAATGGTACTTGATAGGTATATGCTTTGATTTACTATGATAGGCCGGATTCTTAGCCAAATGAATTGCACTTTGACTATCACAAAATAACTTAATGTTGTCCTATAACCTACCAAACTCACCAAACAAACCTTTCAACCAAACTGATTCTTTGCAAGCATGTGAAGCAGCTATGTATTCTGCTTCTGTAGTGGATAAAGCAACAATGTTCTGTAGCTTTGACATCCAGCTAATAGCTCCACCTGCAAGAGTAAAGACATACCCTGAAGTTGACCTTCTCTTATCCAAATCACCTGCAAAATCGAAATCAACATATCCGCAAACAAATTCACTACTCTTATTGTAAGTAATACAATAACTACTTGTGCCTCTCAAATACCGAAGCACCCATTTCACTGCTGACCAGTGTTCTTTACCCGGATTTTCCATATACCTGCTGACAACCCCAACTGCATGTGAAATATCTGGTCGAGTAGAAACCATCGCATACATCAAACAACCTACTACATTGGCATATGGAATTCGAGACATATATTCCTTTTCTTCATTAGTGTTAGGACATAAACTTGAAGAAAGCTTAAAATGGGAAGCAAAAGGGACTGAAACAGGCTTCACATTGTTCATACCAAACCTCAAGAGTATCTTCTCAATATACTTTTGTTGTGATAGCCACAGCTTACCATTGCTCCTGTCTCTGAAAATCTCCATGCCCAAAATCTGTCTTGCTGCTCCTAGATCTTTCATATCAAACGCCCTAGCCATCTGAGCCTTTAACTTGTTGATCTATGTTATGCTTTTGCTTGCTAAAATCATATCGTCAACATACAACACTAAGATAATGAACATGCCATTACTTAAATTCTTAAAGTAAACACAATGATCATATTCACTTCTTATATAATTTTGACTCATCATGAAAGAATCAAATTTCTTGTACCATTGTCGAGGCGACTGCTTCAGACCATACAATGATTTCTTGAGCCTGCAGACAAATTTCTTGTTGCGATTTTGAACAAACCCTTCCGATTGTTCCATGTAAATCTCCTCATCTAAATCTCCATGTAAAAATGCAGTTTTAACATCTAGTTGTTGTAATTCTAAATCAAGTAAAGCAACTAATGCTAACACAATCCGAATTGAAACAATTTTTACAACTGGTGAAAATATCTCATGAAAGTCAATGTCGGCTTTCTGAGAAAAACCTTTTGCGACTAGCCTCGCTTTGTACCTGTCTTCTGTATCATCAACACCCTTCTTCAATTTGTAAACCCATTTACATTCCATATTTTTCCTGTCTTTAGGAAGTTCTACCAGATCCCATGTGGCATTCTTGTCTAATGCCTTCATCTCGTCCTTCATAGCCTCTTTCCACTTACCACTGTTTGAACCTTCTATAGCTTCCTGATAGCACAAAGGTTCATCATCGTTAGCAGTTAAAGCAACTGAAGTAACATAATCATCATACCTTTTAGTAAAACGTCTAATTCTCGTAGACCTCCTTAAAGATGTTTCTGGTACTTCCCCAATTTGCTGATTATTATCTGTAGGAACTTCTTCATGATCAGCATCTGAAACATGTTCATGATCTGCATCTGAAACTTGTTCATGACCTGAATCTAAAACTTGTTCATCTGGACTATCATCAGTATTTAAACTGGTTTCAAATTGAATGTGTTGAAGCTTAGATACATTATCATGTTTCAATTTATCATCTACATCTGGATTTTCAAGTGAGGATTCATTAAATTTAACATCTTTGTAAATGATGATCTTGTGAGTAGTAGGATCCCACAACCTGTATCCCTTAGTCCCATCACCATATCCAACAAAGATATATCTTTTTTATTTAGGATCTAATTTAGAACGCTGATGTTTCGGAACTAGAGCATATGCATCACAACCAAAAAATTTTAGTTTAGAATAATCACATGGATAACCTTTCCATACCTCTTGAGGAATTTTGCATCCTATCGCAGTTGATGGTGATCGATTTACCAAGTAAAAAGCTGTAGAAACCGCTTCTGTCCACAATTCCTTCTGCAAATTGGCGTTACTAAGCATACTTCTTGCTCTCTCTAAGAGAGTCCTGTTCATGCGTTCAGCAACTCCGTTTTGCTGAGGAGTATATACAGTGGTTTTATGTCTTTCGATCCCAGCATCCTTGCAATAATTATAAAATTCCTTTGAAGTAAACTCACCACCATTGTCAGTTCTTAAACATTTAATGGTTCTTCCAGTGATGTTTTCAACTAATGCTCTAAACTGTTTGAAAACTGTGAATACATCATACTTCTTCTTTAACATGTAGACCCACACTTTTATAGAGAAATCATCAATAAAAGATACAAATATGATGATCCTCCATATGAGGTTATAGGAGATGGACCCTAAACATCAGAATGGATATAATCAAGGATTCCCTTACTAGTATGTTTTCCAGTTTTAAACTTCTGCTTGCTTTGTTTCCGAAACAGACAATGTTTGCAGAAATCTAACTTAGAAGATTTTAAACTAGGAAGTAACTTACGATCAGATAAAATTTTTAATCCTCTTTCGCTCATATGGCCCAACCATTGATGCCATAAACGAATAGAATTACTGTCGTTTTCAGATACTGTAGAAGCATGATTTGACTCTGTTCTTCCTTCTAACTGAAAAAGATTTCCAACCTTCTTTGCTTTCATGACTAGTAAAATTCCTTTATAAACTTTCATTACTCCACCTTGAATAAAGGTTTTATATCCATTAGTGTCTAGTACTCCTAGTGAAATGAGGTTTTTTCTTAGTTCAAGTACATGTCTTACATCAGTTAGAATTTTATTTGTCCCATCAAACATTTTAATCTGGATGCTTCCAATTCCCACAATATTACATGAGGCATCATTTCCCATGTAAACAACTCCATCATTGATTGATTTATAAGTTTTAAACCACTCTCTATGAATGCACATGTGATTTGACGCACCAGAATCTAACAACCAATGTTGATCATGATTAGACAAACTAACTGATAACACTTCATCACTCATACCTGAAATGGATGCCAAACCTGTATCTGTCGTGTTTGCTTCTTTCTTCTCTGTCGAAGAGTCTCCTTTGGATTTTTTTGTCTCTTCCAACAGTCCTTCTTCAAATGTCCTGATTTGCCACAAAACCAGCTCTTTACCTTACTCTTCTTCCCTTTCGATTTTGACCGCGAGTTGTTGTGCTTACTAAAGCATCTTTCTTTAGAATGACCTCTGACCATCATTGCTTCTGATGTAGAGGTTTCTGAATTTGACCTCTTCCTTGTTTCTTCGGACAACAAAGCTCCAACAACATCATCAAATTCAAGGGTTTCTGATGAACTAAGACTTATAGAAGTAACAAAATGATCCCATGACTCGGGCAACAAGCATAATAAAGTTACAACTTTATCTTGTGATTCAAATTTTACTTCTATACTTTCTAACTGCACCAGGAGAGTATTAAAGGTATTCAGATGATCAGTTATCGTCGTACCTTCCTTCATGCGCAAGCTGTACAACTGTCGCTTCAGAAGAATCCTATTGGTTAAGGATTTTGTCATGTACAACTTTTCAAGCTTTGTCCACAAACTAGCAGCAGTTTTTTCTGACACGATGTTAAACAAAACATCATCCGCCAAACACAGTCGAATGCTGCTCAGTGCTCTTTCATCCAAGTCACTCCATTCATCATCTGTCATGGTGTAAGGTTGTTTGGCTTTTCCCAACAGTGCCTTCACCACGCCTTGTTGCACAAGTAGATCATACATCTTCACTTTCTAGATCTCGAAGTTGTTTTTGCCATTGAACTTCTCGATCTCAAACCGGGCACTTTGAGTTTTTTCCATGTTGTGTCACAAAAACAATCTCCAGTTGCAACTTTTAATGAATGAATTTTTCTTCTTTTTATTTTTATTTTTGAATGCCCTTGCCTTATAAAAAAATGCTCGACCCCTAATACCATAGCATATAATAAAACACAACAAATCGATTTAACACAAATCAATTTTAAATGGATTAACCAAATCGATTTATTTCAAAAACTTCAAATCCATTTTATGTCATATAAAACACCTCTTTAAATTAATAAAAATGCCACCTTTTAAACTCCATTTAAAACGATTATAAAATATGGAGTTACCATATTTTAAAAAAAAAGTGAACTCTAAAATATGGTGTCATAAATCGTTTTTTAAAAAAATTTCAAATCATTTTTATTTAAGCAAAGGGAATATCAGAAAATCGATGGCATATTTATAAAAAACGATTTGATTGGCATATTTGTAAAACCGATGGCATAAAATTGACTCACGGCATTCTGCATTCTGTTAATGGCTTCACGGCCTTGCTGTCAAAGTTCAACGCACAGCTCACCTCCAGTTCAACCGAGTCAAGACTTCAGCTTTGTGTTCAACTTCTATTCTCTGTGCTTTCCATTCTCAATCGCTGCTCGGGAATCAATACACCCAATCTGCACGCTGTCATGGGTCACAGACTACTCAACCATAGCTTCGCTCAACTCTGGGCTTGAATTCGCTTCTCGTGCAAGTCTCCATAACTTAATACGCAGCAAATCTCCACCTTCAATTTATGTGCACATCACTCCTGTATGCACATACAACTTTCCACATCTAACCACTGATCAGCGCAGACAGCTTTCCACGCACAGCAAACCTGCAGATAAATCCACGCAAAGCAATGAACTTGGCACTCACAGCTTACAAATTTACTCAACTACAAACGCAACTGCAAATAGCAGCTACCACGGCTTAAGGTAGACAACAAGTGCACACAGCCACGCGATCAATGGCTACAAGGCTCTGATACCAATTGTTAAATTAGCACAGCGGAAAAACAATAAACACACATAGTAATCAAACATGAAGACATCAAATTTAATGTGGTTCACCCAACCAATCTGGGATACGTCCACCTAACAGGCATCGGCAATCTCATTCATCAACTGGAGAAATACAATAGCAGAGTTTCTCATCTGCTCAACTCTTCCACTCACTACACATTCCTCATCATGCTCACTTACCTCTACGAGCTTACATTTTATAGCTGTGAATGAAAAAAAACTCATAAATTCTCTCACAAAAAATATAGGATGCATTAACTCCTCATCAGAAATTGATGGAGCCAATGTAGCAACAAATCCTATTGTTGTCACCTACATGAGATTTTCTCCAAATTTAATTAAAAATAAATCTCAACAAGCAAAACAGCTTCAAAGAGTTAATTCACCCACCTGGTGACTCCACACTCCACAATCCTGAAAAGACCTTAAGACTCCACTGAGAAGAACCCTTATCATTATAATATCTTTCAAACTCAGTCAGAAGACTGGAGGATTAAATTTTTTTCAAAAAAGACTAGTTAAACTCTTAAATATTGTCATACCTAGTTGAAGTTGCCTTGTTTATTCGAGTCTAAAACACACAGCGTAGTGGCTCCTAGAAAGATTCACACTAGAGCCTATCCTGACCCTGATCCACCTGAAGTAGTTGATAACCCAGAAGGTATCCTTAGGAAGTCTCCTAAGATCAAATTATCAACTGTTTTCAGATCACCCTTGAGAGCTAAATCAGTTCCTGAAAATCTTGCAGCTCCACAAGAAATACATGGTGGTGGACCATTAAACTTTTTACCTCCTTAGGTGCTAAAAATTTCCACTTGGCAACTCCACACTCTGAAACTCCCAAAAGACCAAAGGACTCCACTGGTAGAAGACCTTGAACTGATTGGCTAGACACAGTGACCTCTTTCTTGATTTACAAAAATGATTCCAAGAATACAACGAAGATATGCCCCAATGAGTAGAGATCATATCCCTGGGTTTCCACATAAGATGCCCCAAGTGAATTGGGATGACAACCTGCCTATTTTTCAAGGTGAAAAGTTTGATGACCCTTTATTACATCTTATCAAATTTCACATACATGTATGGAGGTTGAAATTTGAATGGCATGAAGACTGCCTAATGAAAATTTTCATGTTAACATTAGAAGGAAAAGCTAGGGATTGGTATGAATGCTTAAGATCTAGTAGTTTGTTTTCTTTAAGAGACCTTGAATATGTGTTCTATGAGAACTATAAAGAAAACACTACATCATTATCATTGGGTGCAATATATTATGATTCATCACAAAACATCACCCAACACATTATAGATAATGAGGAAGCTTTGGAAGAGATGCATCCTGAAGATCTTTTAACAACCATTCATGAGTTTAATCTCCTATTGAAAAATTTTAAGAATATAGATGAATCAGTTGAGGAAGAGATGATCCAAGAAATAATGGACGTTCCTCAAGATATCCCTGAAAACTCAAATATTGATTCATCATCCCTTATAGCCGAGGCTCAAGAAGACATCCAGCCTCAAAATCAGTCTTCACAAGAGACAGAGAACTGCTGTAATTCTGTTCAAAGGGACATAGAAACATCCTTCCCTTTGACAAAAAAAGAGATAGATCAAACTATTTATAAACAGTCAGTCTCTGAAACTTTTTGCAAAACAAACATTCTTGCCCATTCACATAGAGAACTTTGTTGTACAGATTTAGAAAGTTCTTTTGTAGATCAGAATGAAGAAGGACCTGTTGATAACCCAATATGTTTGATTGGTAGTATTACTTATATTCGTGATTCTCCTAAATTTGATCTATCTAGTGATGATGCTTCCCAAACAGAAGTTAATTTTGCAGGATCATCATTAGTAGATTTATGGGAGGAAGATCAGTTCCTTCAAAGAAGTAATGAGCCAGTGCAGACTATTTATGATACTGATGATGAAAGTTTTCAAAGTCTAGAAGCGAGTGAAGATTCATTGGATCTTTGCTCTATTTCATTTCAGATCATCAGTAATAGTTTCCATGTGATTGGGAATCAGCAGAATTTCAACTCAAAGGATGAGGAGGAAAGAAACGAAGAAATTCTTGGGCAGGTGGAAATCAAGGAGCTTTCTCTTGAAAAAGAGGAAGCAATTAAACATACCCTTGCTCAAGAATATAATAACCTCCTCATAGAGTACAGTCCACTAAACCAGAGCATACTAGGGCTACAAGAGGAAAACACTGCCAAATATGATGAGTCCTCCAGTTCAGATGATGATGCTTCCAAACAACTTTCTGAAGATATGCTCCTCAAAGCTGAAGTCTTGGAAGCAGATAATCTACCAGACACAGAGGACCAAAAAGAATAGAATCTTTATCTTTTCTTTGTTGATCCTATGGAAGAGTATGTGGAAATCCCAACTGGCTCAAATTATCAAGCAGCGATCCTTTGCATGAGCCAAAGACATGAAAATCCGTCACCTTCTGTGATAGCCTTGATATTGAAGGTTAATCTTCAATATGTTCTATGGATACCTCTGACAAGCAGCCAGAGTTTCTACTTCCTCTTGACATTACTTAGCTGGCTGCATTGGCATTTTTGTATTATATGATAAATGTAAATACTCCATGTTTAGAATAGGTTAGAATGTCAATAAAGCTCATTTCTGATCATGTAGTTAGCTGTTGTTTTCTGCTTTGAAGAAAAATCAAAGATTCAAAAAATACAAAAACAAAGAAAAAAAGAAAAGAGGGCATATTGTAAAACAAGAAAGGTATAGCCCCATACCAAAAAAGAGAAACAAATTTTGAAAGTGTGCAAGCTCAAATGCCACTCCTGAATGACACACTTTTAGTTAGTCAAACAGCTTAATCTTGACTAATTAGTTTTAAATTTTCTGTTGATAGGATAGTGAAATCAATTTTCCAAACTGTTTAATCTTGGCTTATCAATAGATAGTTTAGGATAGAAATTGAAGGTTCAAACATGATCAAAATCTGAACCTAAGTTTCCAAAGATAAATTGACTCAAATCTGTTTTATTTTTTGATTCAAAAAAAGATGTAAATCTGGTTCTAATTAGCTCAAAATCTAAACCCGAGAACAAAGAAAAACAGCTCAAACAAGAGTCAAAACAGAGCTGTAGAAAAGAGGAAGGAAATGTTTTCAATTTTCAAATCTTAAGCCTTCCATTTTTGGTTTAATTTTCTGCAAAATAAATTTCTATGTGCAACTTGCTTTTATGCCATAGATCACAGCAAGTCAAACAGCTTAATCTTGACTTGACTGTTTTTAAAATTTATGTTTATAATTTAGAGAATAAAATTATGTTGGACAGTTTAATCCCAACAGATAGTAGAATAGGTAGAGAAGCATCTGAACTCAACTATTTAATCTGAGTTCAGGGAGAAATAAGGAGTATAATTAGATTATTTTTCCTGCTTTCAAAAGTATAAAATGTTGAGAAAAGAGTTTGCCAATCCAAGTGCACTCTACTGAAGAAAAATTGTTAGATCAGTAGGATTGGGTAGGTAGAAAGTTTGTATTGATGAAGGTCCATTGTTTTTATGGCTACTGATATGTTTTCAAAAGAAGATCATTCAAGCAAAAGGAAAGCAGCCCAATGGATCAGGCACAGGTCAGCCTCCCAGAGAACAATGGATGAGGCAATTGATCAGCCTCCCAGACAATGCAAGTCTGAAATTCTTGATGCCTTCAAGAAGGCATCATCCCCAAGTGGAGCCACTGTTAGCCACCTATAATATTTGATTATAGCAAAAGGTGGCTAAGACTTTTTGAGCCTCCAAGGAAAAAAATTTATTACTAAAAATTTTTGGCTCTTGAAGACTCTTGAAAGGCCTCATGCCTCTGTCCAAAATATTCATTGTTGTTCCCATTTTATACTCAAAAATTATGTTGATTTCATGAGAAGAAACCGCTGGAAAAACCATCATTTTTCCCTTCCCCCTCTTTCAAATTTACCTTCATTTGCTCCCCTTTTCCTCCATAAAACCCTTTTTTTTTCATGATTCCACTTCTTCCCCTCATGAAAATCACTTTTATAAAGTTAAAGACTCACTCTTTAGCTTTACCAAAACCTCCAAAATCCATTGAAAAACTTTGAAAATTTCATAAAAAACAAGTTTTTATTACTATGGACATAAGCCCCCTTGGGCTAAGTCCTAAACCACTTCCCCACCATACGCTTTGGGGATAGAACCACGTGCTAACCCGTTTTGGCGCTTATCGCATCGCAAAATGTCAAGTACACAAGTCTTTGCCATGGTCCGAAAGTTCCGATGCGATTAGCCTTTTTGTGTTTAAAACCCCGATCGCATTGTCATTTTCTTATTAAACGTGGGCCCGCCTCGGCGCTTAAAACCTTGTAATATTCCATCTCCGATCGTTCTTTTTCTTTGTAAAGTCTTAAAACCCATTTTTCCAAAGTTTAAACTAAAAAACCATAACCACGTGTTGAATATAAAATGGGTAGATTGAAAGACCGATCTCGCAATCGCAATCGGAGAAAAATAAAATGGGTTGATTGAAAAGGCCGCATCAAACTTTCCGATGTGATCAGGCCTTATACATATAAAATCCGCCCTTTCATTACATATGACTTTTCACCCGGGACCAAGTGTTAAAGATCCCGGGCGCCAATCGCATCGCAATGTTTCAAATGGGTTGATTGAAAGACCAGGCCCGATGGCCCAATTGCGATTGGCCTTTGTTTTAATACGCCCTAGGCATATTACATTCTGTAAAGTCCAAAGGCCCCGCAGTCGGGCGCCTATCCACCTTTTATATATTTTCCGCCCCCCAAAGCATAAAACCTTTGTTTTTATTCCAAAGTTTGAGTTTTCATATATCGCAAAGGTTTTTCCACCGATCATTCTAAAACAAATCCTCGCCTTTGATCGAAAGCCGATCAAGCGGCCAGCACTCCATCGCATCGCAACTTTTGCATTGCATAAATTTTTTACCACCCCCGATTGTCGACCCCCCTATTTGTTCTCCACCGTTGTTCTACTTATTAGATCGACAGTCTGCGCCACATCACATCGCATGTTTTAATCGATCCGTCTGCTCATCACCCCCGATTACGATCTGCCGATTGAATCTGGACCGTCCACGTGTCCAGATCGGAAGGCCCAAAATCCCTCTGACTTGTTCTTTCCCACACCCTTTTTAAACCTCCTCTTTGCAGATCTCCACCATTGGATGCTTTCATCCAACGGCTATGCTCTTTCCCGCCTTCTGAAGCAGTCAAACCTAAAAACGAAGGATTTCTTAATTGTTTTATGTTTTATGCAGGTTTTAAAATGGTTTCCGCCATTATATTGAAGAAAGGCCAGGGGCCGGGAATGACAATTCTTGTGCCTTTAGTCCATGAAGAGAACCATTCGCATGGTTCCGTTCTACGTTTTATCAACGCTCCACGGGCATTGATGCCTATGAAGGCCCTGCGCGGCCCTGCACATCGACAAGACATTGTTTTATTAAGAAACACAGTTAAAGAGTATCAGTTTTGAAGACATAGCACAGCAGAATGAAGATTGAAGACAGATTTTGGAATTACAGCTAAGAATGCTTATCAAAAGCATAATTCCCAGAATTAAAACACAATTAAAAGAAATCATCAGTGTTTACACAGACAGGCAGCCCTCCACTGCCACATTTGAGGCGAATTGATTCCTTAGCTACCATAAGTGCCACTTGTTGCCTCAAAGCATTCAAACAGAGGCTGAACTTATTTCAAAATCAGATATTTTGCCTCAACGCAACCAGGGAGTTACTTCTGCAAGGAAATAAATGCAGAAATATCTGCAGAGTTACTCCAAACATTACGCAGAGCCTCAAAGTCAATAAAAGCTCCCACCGAGCTTAATTCATAAATGTAAAACAGTTAATGCAGACAGAATTTTTTTTAAACTTCTCCATCGAGCCCCTCAAAGGCCGAGAAGTCTTGAATCTATATTAATTGTTCTTAAGATATTTTATCAGATCTCACCTCCTCATCCTTCTATAAATACCTCTATAGAAGATGAGAAACTGTTGGTTGACCACGTTGCTGAGCATTGTTATGTAATTGAGCTTGAAACTTCTGATTGCAAATATTATTCACTGGCCCTTGAAGCTATGTTTGTAATAGATAAGTTAGGATGAATAGTGAATATGATTGTTGAACTGAAACACTGGACTTGAAGACTGTAACTGGTTTGACATCAATAACAAGCTGTTTCTTGGGATCCTAGTCTATATTACTGGTGAAGTGCCCCTTTCTTTGTTATTGTTTTTTCCTTCTATGTATGCCATATTGTTCACTATTCTCTGATAAAGAACAGCATTTGCAGAGTTAGGATTTACTGTTTATCAATTCCCTTCTCTAACTGAAAATCTTTATCTTAATGTTTTCCTCTTATTTTTTTATTCAAGAATGATTTAGTACAGTTCAAGCAGTTAGGAATGTTGGAGTTCCCTCACCCTACTGTTTGCTTTAAACATTGTTCTTGAAATTTATTTTCCTTATTTGCTTATTAAAGTTAGACTAGAGAGTGATGGTTTTCCCTCTTTCTAGCTTCTATTCTCCAAAGGCAGATTCTGAAAGTTTCCCTTGGTGTTGGCTGAAAGCAGACTAGGTTTAAAAGTACTTTATCTGATCTTAAGTTGCACTTTGTTTTCTCTTATATGTTTTCATACTTTCTGAAGGTAATTATGTGGATTACTAGATTGTTTGTCAATTAAGCTGCTTTAATACAAACTTGCCCAAGAAGTCAATGGTTGGCCCTGCACTTGGTTGGTTTTAAACAGTTACTTAAGAGGCTTTTTCTTGTTTGGACTGACTATAAATCCCTTGTGAAATTATTATCAGTTTCCACCCCTCCAACACTTTATTGTTTCCATCCCATCATTTCAATCTCAATGATCTTGTGACATAGATGACTTGCCCCTTGGATCACTCTTGATGTTGTTGTTCAATTAAATCCCTGTTATGACTCCATAGCCCAATGGACTAAAAACCAGCGTTATATCTATCTTTTAACCTAGCTGTTCTATCCACTTGCAACTTCTCACCTTTGAAACTCTTTGCACTTAGAACTTTCCCCTCAAAATAGTATTCATGCTCAACCATCCAAAAAACAAACAAAACCCTTGGCCTTCATAACTAGCTTAATATCATTACCACAAACTTCAAAGACAAATCCATCTTTGCACTTATTGGAGAGATCCTTCTCCGGATTCAGGAGGGCTAGATCCTAGAATCCCAAAGTTGTTTGAAACTATGTTGTTTCTGCAGTTTTAGTCTCACCAGTCTGCTAAAATTACAGATCCCTAACAGAACTCATAGTACATGTTGTTCAGAACATTGGAGTACTTCTGCAAAATCGGACACATCTGAGGTTGATGACCCACAGTTCGGAAAATTTCGCAATACTCTGTTGTGGCTTGGGTCAGCTAATTTGGGAACCTGGTATACTATTGTTCTGGTGGATAGTCCCCTTGAGAGTTTATCTATGCAACTCCTCCGATAGGTGGAGCCCCCTGCACTGCCATTTTTAAGGTCCCCACTCCCTAGCTTCGCAACCGAGGACACTTGGTTGCCACGTTTCCTTCTACCAGGAAATGTGTGCACCAAAAATTTGGCCTGGCTGGTGTTATGGGCTGCATCTCCTTAAGTTTTTCGGTCAGATTTGCAATCTGATGTTGCAGTCCGAGTAGGGATGGGTCCTACAAGGCTGCTCCTCCCCTATATTCTTGCGGGTAGCCCGCCATTTCCTCTATCTTCATAGCCTGTTCCAATGCATCCTGCAAGTTGTCGATCTTTTGTTGAGTGAGGGGGGTTCGTGTCAAGGGAAGTAGAGCCTTGATGAACCATTCCCTCTGATGATTAGGGTCGATCGGGTAGCTGAGTTTCCTGATCGCATATTTGAACCTGCGCATCAGCTCCCACGCAGTCTCTCCTTCTCTTTGCTTGATCTTCCATAGTTCAGACAGACCTTGCTAGTCTGTTTGGGGTAGCTTAAACTCTCTGAAAAAGTCCTGCTTGACTTCCACAATCGCAGGATTCTGGTGGGCCTCTGACCACTTTATGAACCAGCGTAATGCCCTTTCTCTCAGTATGGTTTGGAATTTGATCAGCGTTCCTGCATCTGGCATCTGCCTAGCCCTCCATATGGCTTCACAGAGGTACCAGTGTTGTCCCACATTTTCCTTACCCCACCCAGAAAATTCTGGGTACTGGGTGAATGATCCCGCCATATTCGCTTGCGGAGATGTAACTAGAATGAACCCTCCGGGTCTTGGTTGCGTGAGTATACCATTGGAAATGCTACTATTAACATGCGTTGCTGCTAATGACTGACTGCTATTCAATCGACTCGACTCTTTTAACTTAACAAAAATATCACTTAGGGGTTTATAGAGTACTAGGGGAAGGTAGGGACTCGTGCTATTCAAACTTTGGGGAGTAGAAATACCTAGAGATATGAATGTTGTCCTTTCTTGGAATAACTGCTACATCGTGACGTACCACTCGACATCAAAATCTTCTTCCGGGCACACGTCTGCATCTCCTTCGTTAGACATCATCTCTCTCTTCCTCCGGGCTGGGCTCCCATGCACCCACCGCACTCCCTCAATGGTCCCTCCCATCTCCTGGGGACCCACCTAGCCTTCCATGTCCACTATCTTCTGAGGCACCTCCTCTTTATCCTTTCGACTACTCCCTTGTCGTTCCAACTCCCTCATCACCCTCTCTTGCCACCTTTCGGCAATTTATGCCCTCCAATGTGCACGTCGCTCCCTCAACCTCCTTGTGATTTCAGAATCCATTCCCCTACTCCTCCTCTTCACATTTATTGTGGAATGTGTCCCTCAGGCCCTTCCTCCAGCACTGGAGGTTTATGCTTCCATTCCTGATTTTTGGAACTCCATCAGCCCTTCGTCCACCATCAGGGCCTTAATCCACAATGGAATTTCCTTCAACATCTTCCCTCTTAGTCCGGATCGGAATATAGCTTCTGCTTTGGAGAAAGACTAGTAGCACTCCGCTGCAAACTCCACAATATACCCATCCAAGGTAGATTCTACCCAGAAATCTACAGCTTGGGTCAACTTGGTATCCAACTGATGAAGGGCCGCTAGATCTCCATGCACCCACTTGTGGTTGATCTTTCATGATTTTTCCTTAGTCACTTTGGTCTACAGCCTCCGCAACTAGCTATAGAGTTTGCTAGGGAACTTTCCCCAAAAAATATCGTAGGTATCGCTGGCAGAATCGAAGAATAGAACTAGATTTATGATCACCTTCTATTTTTGACTTCTCAGCTCAGCTTGCTGAGTTATAAACTGGTCCAGGTGGTTATCCCACCATCTCCGTATTTCTCCTTCGAAGATCCTTGATACCACGATCTAGTTTCCATGATGAATTTTAGGTCCCAGCAACAGAACCATTTGTTGGCAAGGAAACAGGTTTCGCAGGCATGACCCAAGTTCAAGGATTGGGCCAACAAGGGAGTCCGTTGTAGTCTAACACCACGCCGACATTTTCACCCTAATCCAAAGAGCAGAGAGTCTCACCCAAGGTGTGCCATGACCACATGAAGGAGGGGAACATACTGGTATCAGTAGATGGATCCGCAACTCAAAGCTAACGCAGAATCGTACGCATACATAACACCGTATATAGAAGATCTCTCATAACATCATGCAAATAATAAGAAATTAAAATTTTAAAGTACTACAGGAATCATGCAACACATTCAAGACATATGATATACCAGCAACCTTCAGATATATTAAGAAACATTCATCAGAATCAAGTGTTACATCACTCGACAGAATGAGCTTCCAGATTCAATTACAAAGGTCCTGCAGGACATAGAGAGATACTACAGCAATAACAGATCTATGGAAACACAGGAAATACAATGATGTCGAGACCCGCACAGAGTTTCTCCCCGTGGTGTCTTCTCGTCGGCCTCGTTCTACTTAATCTCTCTCTTACCTCTTCGCTCTCTGTCTCTCGTTCCCTAACCTTTGGCCGCCTATGACAGACTATTTATTCACTCGCCCAATGCAACTATTATTTTATCCTATGTTTTTACTCTATTGCTTTCGCTTCTTCCCCGTTGAAAAGGAGTTCCACTTCTTCTATCCTTCGTCGCATCTTTTCCTTCATCCGCAATTGTCCGCACTAACCTCTCCATCATGATCTCCTCGCTCCTTCGCAAACTCGGCACGGCTTCTACCGTTGTTACGCTTGCCATGTGCCGATCCACAACCCAAAATCGTCTCTCATGCAAAATTCAAAACAAGGGCCCTAACTATTGAAAATGTTGTCATTGATGGTAAAGGAGATGACAAAGGAAATATCCATAAGGCAAAAGAGACAGAGAGGCAAGAGTTGAAGCAAAAGCAATACAAATGCTGGTTTATTCATGAATTAGGGGTGTAATGCAGTTTGCAGATGAATTATTGAGCAATTATTCATTAATTGAGTGGCATAGGCTTTGATTGAAGACTAAAACCTTGTGGTATATGTAAATATGTATAGACCTTAAAGGTCCGTCACAAGCATGACCCTCACCAATGTTCTTTTTTCTTGTAGTGAAGATATCTAAAGACATGATTGCCTGCCCTCCAAAAGAGCTTAGTAGGCTTATCCATCACCTGTGAAAGCTGGTTCACTGCATAGCATATGTCTGGTCTTGTATTGACTAAATACATGAGCGAACCCACCAACTGTCGATAAACAGTGGCATCCACTACCACTGCCGATGTAGCATCCTTTTTCTTCCAACTTCCTGGAAGAGCAGTGTCGATAGGATTGCAGCCTTGCATGTGAAACTTCTCTAGTATCTCTCTGGCATACTTTCCTTAATACATAAACATTTCACCTTCCTGCTGCCATATTTCCAATCCAAGGAAATAATGAGGGAGGTCCAAATCCTTCATCTCAAACTCCTTTGCAAGATCTGCCTTGCATGAGTGTATCAACTGCTCATCACCTGTTAGTATTAAATCATCAACATAAAGTACAATGATTAAAAGCTTACCCTCCACCACAATCTGGTATAGGTTTGCATCCGCTTCACTCTTGGTGAAGCCAAGTCAAGTGAAATAGCTGTCGATCCGAGTGTACCAAGCATGGGGTGCTTGTTTCATCCCATACAAAACTCTTTTGAGCTTGCACACATGCGAATTGATGCTGGAGATCTCAAATCATTCAGGCTGCTTAATGTACACCTCTTCCTTAATGATCCCATTAAGGAACACATTCCTCACGTCCATCTGATGAATGTGCCAACCCATCTGCGTTGAGACAGCAAGGATGGTCCGTATGGAAGAATACTGTGCGACAGGTGCAAAGGTTTCTTCATAGTCAATCCCCTCAATCTGTGAGAATCCCTAGGCAACAAATCTTGCCTTATAATTCTCGACGCTCCCATCAGCAGCTTCCTTTACCTTGTAGATCCATCTTGATCCTACAACTAATTTTCTCACCGGCCTTGGAACAATCTCCCAAGCACTGTTTCTGACAATGGAGTCATACTCCACCATGGCATCTACCCATGTGGGCTCCATAACTACTTATTTGAAAGAAGATGGATTTGTCACGATACACTTTCTCATAAGAGCCATGTATCTAGTATATCGATCAGGTGACTGTCTCTATCTGTGCTATGATGTAGGGAGTCCTACATTCTGTCCCGCATCAAGATTCAGCCTCTCAGCTTTTGTGGTACACTTTCTGCCTTGTTTGATGTTTGGTTTTGCATGAGTGGACTCCTCCACTCCATGAATCTCCTCTTGTGGTTGATCCACATCCGGAGGCTCATCTTTCAGAACAAGCAGTTCCTTCACTGCATGCAAGTCTAGCTCCCTCTCAAGCATAGCTTGTGCAACACCCAGGATCGTTCTGTTCTTTCTCTCTGGGACCCCATTCTATTGTGGGTTATGAGGTGTTATGAGTTCTCTTTGAATTTCTTCTTTGCTACAGAAGTCTTTGAATTCGCTCGAGATGTATTCACCACCATTATCGCTCCGTAGAGCTTTCACTTGCTTCCCCGAATCCTTCTCCACCAATGCCTTGAACCCACAGAACTTTGAGAATGTTTCACTCTTCTTCTGCATGAAGAATATCCAAAATATATGAGAATGGTCATAAAAAAATATCACATAATACCTATTTTTTGTTGTTGAAGCAACCAAGAACGGTCCACACATGTCTGTGTGAATTCTCTCCAGGATCACCGAAGCACAGTTCTCCTTCTCATGAAAGGTGGTCTTCACAAACTTACCCATAGTACATCCCTTGCACTAATATGACTGCACAAGAGTACCCTTGGGAAGTCCAGTAGAAATATGATGCAAAATATTCAAATCGCCATGGTGAAGATGGCCCAATCTCCTGTGCCATAATTCGCCCTCATCCCGGCTCACCACTTCTTCTACTTTTCTCACCATTGCAGTGCTGCCATCTACCTCCAACTTGTAGAGATTCTTAATTCAAACCCCTATCTTCTTGGTTTGAACTTTTTTTTAATGTCTAAGGAAGGTTTTTCCTTCACTGAAAATAACATCATAACCCTTGTCTTCCAGCATTGCAACTGAGACCAAGTTCTTCTTCAGACCTGGAAGATCCATAGTATTCTTCAACAAGAATGGATTACCAGATTCCCTCTCAAAGTTAATGGTCCCAACGCTAGTCGCACTATACTGACCATCATTTCCCATATCTATATGCATCTGGAGATCCTTCTCCACCAATTCAATAAACAACTCTTTGTCTCCCATCATATGGAAAGACACCCCACTATCAAGATACCACACCGATCCCATACTGCTTGAAACCAAGCATGCGATCAAGGAGAAATCAAGTTCAAATTGCGAGGCTAAGGCCTCTCCAACTGTAGATCTAGAAGCCTTCTTTTTCTTCTTCTTTTGTGGACAATTAGTGGTGAAATGTCCATGCTCGTGACAGTGAAAACACTTCACTTTGGACAAATCCTGCTTCTTGCGTTTAATAGCGGATTTTGAAGAATATTTATTCCCCTTCCCTTTCCTTGCTTTGGCATCCAAAGAAAAATTATCTTCATCTCCATTCTTCGATTAAGATCCATCCCTGGTACCCCGCCTTATCTCCTCCTGCACAAGATCCGACCAAAGTCGATCCCATCCCAGAAATTTCTCCCGTCCATTGACAAAATCTTCGTAGCTATGCCAACTCTTTGGAAGCCCAAGTAGAGCCAAGCTCACCAGGTCTTCATCATCAACAGTAACCCCCACACTTCCCAGTTCATCCTTGTAGTGGACAAACTTTGTGAGGTATTTTGGAATACTGTCACCTTTCTCCATTTTTATTTTTCTAAGCTTGTCTTTAAGCGCCAAATTCCTCTAGTCACTTCTGCTTTGGAATAATTCTGTCAAAGCCTTCCATGTTAATAATGGAGTGGCTTTCTCGTGAAGGCTAGACACAATATGGTCCTCCACACCTTCCAAAATAATCCTCCTCGTCGTTTCTATCTTCTTTTGCCATGCGTCAAGTAATGCATCATCTCTAGATCCCGGCTTAGGAACATCGCTATCAATGAACTCCTTTAGCCCATTATCTAGCACTACCTCCATCCTGTCCTTCCAGGCTACGTAATTCAATCTCCCATTAAGGGCATACTCCAATCGCAACCCATTGAAATACATTTCAATGTATACTCGACTTCTTCACCAAGAATCTTTTGTAGAAAATTCAAATTGTCCACCAGCACAAACTCACTTCACAATTGCAATCTTCAATAAAAAATGCTCCGATACCATGTAGAAATTATATGTAATAAGCATGCATATGTCCTTTATTCACCTGATCTCACACTATTTAACTTTATGCAAAATACTGAATCAATTCCACTTGTTAATCTTTTGTGGAAAAATTAATTGCACACACATGTGAAGCATAAACAAAAATAATCAATCGCACATAACAAAGTTTTTAACCGAGAAAGTATGAAGCTGAAAACCCAAACTATATATTATGTATCATGGAGATCATATGAGAATCTCATACAAATCATAAAAAGCTTATCACAAGCTCTCAGTACAGTACAATCGTCATACACTAATCAGGACCAATCTTGCAAATCCATGCACCTATCTTTGCCTCCTACTATCCTGCCTCCACTCTACAATCCCTGCTGAAGAATAGCTCTGAATGAATTTGAATTACCCTTTCCTTGATTGCGCAGTCCTCATTTGTAACTCCAATGTGTGTGTGATGCAATCAATGCATCACTATAGTCACAACGGATAGTCTATCTTGCCCTTTCACCTACCTCTCCACTGGGTCTCCACTAAAACTGCCATGCACTATAGTTAACTGTTGTATTGTTCAGTTGATTAATGAGTTATTATTTGTGAATTAATTAACTAATTAATTCACTCCACTCTCACTAGTGTATCAATCAGTTAGACTAGATACAACTAGCTCAACTGAGTCTAACTGAGTTAAACTAAATAAAATTCCATAACTACTTCTTCCAACTGTGTCATAACTCTGCCACTTGAGTTCTAAATAAGTCCTCCATGCATTAGCTCCAATAAACCCTTGGGAATTGTGTAATTCCCTCATTCCACTGATGTGCCACATCTGTGCACTGAACTGAAGTGCTCCAAGAGAATAAGTTGTTGTTTAGAGTCTGATTATTATTAAGAGCTAATAATAAGCGACATGCATCTCTTTTTAGATCAACGATCTATAAATACACTTCGCCCAATATTCTAAAAATATAATTTCATCCATTTTTCCAACTTGATCAACCATCCAAAAATAGCATCCTGCAACTTCTGAAATATGATCATCATGTCTAAAAATATACATAGTCTAAAAATAGACTTGTGCCAAAAATAGTCTGCGGGCCCACTTAGTGAAGGCGACTCTTTTCACTAAGCTCATCATCTGGTTGAATCTCAACATATTGTATGAGATTGTTTCATGATCCATGATATATACATAATATATGATAGTGTGGTTTTTAGGTTTATGCTTTCCTGGTAAAAACTTATGTGTTATGTGTGATTGATCTTTCTTCTTGATATTTCAATTGGAAATCGTGTTTTAAATTCCGCAAGAATTTTAGTAGAAGTGATTCTGTATTTAATTGTAATTGTATTGTGAAGTTTTAATATTGTAATTGTAATTTTATGTATTGTCATCATTCAATTTTATTAGGAGAATTCAAGTTTCTTTGCTTATTGAATGATGAAAATTTTCGAAGGGAGAAACCCTAATCATGGTGGGAGGGCTTGGTTCTAGTGGCCCTGAGGTAGGTTGCAGGCCCCATCAGCTAGGCAATGTACGGGGTGACAATCATCCCAGTTTGTTAGTGGCTTGTAAACACCCAGGCAATCGGTACCCAGCCACAAAGCAGGCAAGTTTTGATAGTTTTTTCTTGGGCTAAGTGGGTTTAGGATGGTCTTTTCCACATTCAATAACCCTAACCTCCTTCATATTTTGCAGTGTGAGCACAGGAGGGTTGGTTTGATAGAATTTTTGTGGTGTCAAACAGGCAATTTTAGCCCTAAAGCACTGGGAAAATATTGGTTTTGAACGAGATTCTATGGATATTGAATCGTTGCCGGAAGATTTTCTCATTGTCTCGGGTCAGGAGGTGTCGTCGAAGAACTTAGACCTTTTTTTTCCAGCTTTGGGTAATTCATCTCAAAAGAACAAGGCACCAGAAGGAGCCTGGGGTTTGACGAATGGCGCTGCATTGCTGGAGGAAAGTTTACAAAGCACATTCAATTTTTCATGGAAGGAAGGGCTAGGCCATGAGTTATCACAGCTCTCATCAAGCCCTCTGAATATTGGTGCTTATCTACAGTAGCTCCCTCAACAAAACACGACTCTACCAGGTATTTCATAAATCCCATTTCATTCTAGTGGCTTGGAAGATATAGTAGCGAGTTGTGGTTTCTTAGGATCTGTGGGGCTCAAAGATTTCTTGGGAGAAAGGCACAGAGAGATTGTAGGTGAAATTTCTACTGTGCAAATACATCCCTCCCAATGGCAGGGCATTGCCTCCCTTGAAAATTATCTCCTCTCACAGGGTTGCGATGCAGCAAGCTCGGGGTCAGAAGTAGCCAAGGGTTTGGCTAGAAACCATAGGGGGAAGATACATTCGGGGCTAGGACAGACGAGAGTCGGTCATTATGCTAAAAAATAAGGGATTCAAGTGTGGTTTCCAAAATCTGAGGAAGGAGGAAGCCGCAAGGAGGCTATTGGGTCTATCAGGCCTGAATAAGGTTCTAAAGGAACTGGAGGATCTGACAGGGAGGGTCTCATTCATCTTGAGGAAGGGCAACCTGGGTTGTCGAATCTTGAAGATCCAGATGTGATTAAAAGGCCGTTGGAAGGTGAGGAAGGTGGAAGAGGTAGAATTGTAGGAAAGAAAAGGAAAAATGCTAAGTTTATTAGGAGATTGGAAGAGTACCCATGCTGTGTTTTCGGTGTGGATATACATATTGATGAAGTCATAGAAGCGATGGAAACTATCCTTGTCAAAAAAGTAAGAGGTAGTAAATACTATGCAAGCTACATTTATGAATGGACTACCTCAGAATGGACCGATGCCTCTGGACATCCCATAGAGATCCAATATCTTGCCAAGGAGTGGTTTATGATGAAATTCAAGAAGAATGAGCACCTAGAATGTGTGCTAGAAAGGAATTGGAATTTTTGGAAGAGACCTGTCTTACCTAGGAAATTGACTCCTCTCTTCAATGCGCAGAGGGAAAAAATCGAAGACACCCCAATCTGGGTAAAACTACTAGTACTTCCTATTCCTTTCTGGACATATTTTGCCTTCTGATCTATTGGTAACACCTTGGGCCACTCTTTGGAAGCAGACATATCGTTCCAGCAGGCCAAGGATCTGAGCGCAACAAAAATCTTGGTCAATTTGAACCCTAAGAAAGGGATCACAGAGGAAATGCACCTTAAGTATAAGGACTATGAATACTCTCAAGTTCTAGATTATGAACACATGTCGTTCAGGTGCCACCGTTGCCATAAGTATGGCCACCTAGAAAAGGACTGCCCATTGGGGCACTAAAGAAGAAGCAAACAGAAAAGGATATCTCGTGGGCCACTGAAATCCATGGGAGTTGAAGAGACAAATAATTAAGAAGGGGTAATGATGTATGGCATTGAATTTCCTGACACCATTGAAAATTAAGTCCCTGTTGAGAACCAACATGCAGCTCAACCTCCTTCTGAAGAATTGGCTCATGTGAAAGACCCACCTCATGGAGCAAAACCTCCACCTGATGCTGGAACTTTGACAAATTCTTTAGAGGGTATGCTTCTAGTCTCTGCTCCTTCCCTTTTCTCATCTTTATACACTTTTTTTCTTGCTTATACAAAGCCTGGTCCCTCCAGGCCTCCTCAAATGGAATATTTGCAAATGCATGATGTCATAGAGTCCCTTGATAGCACCATAACATCTACCTCTCCCCCTCCTATTGACCCCGCCCTCTGAGGCTGTTATTGGTTTGCCCTCTTCTTTGCCTTATAGCCCTGAGAAACCTCCCTATAACCTTCAATCCTTGATGAAAAAACCTTGGAAGGGGGAGATCATTAGTGGTTTGGAGTCTAACCCTATCTCGGTTGGCCCTAGTAAGACGAGAGGTAGGAAATCTAACCTCTCTAAGGCTCAAGTCAAGGTGAAACTAGATATTTTTGATGGGAAGCATATTTCCCTCTCCAAGGTGCTTAGGGAAACACATACCTCTTCCTTGGGTTCTTGATGATCATTCTCTCCTACAGCTGTAAGGGTTTTTCTAGTCAACCCAAAAAACTAGCTCTGCGGGAGCTGATGAACTCCTATGCCCCTGATGTCCTTATGCTGCAAGAAACTCTAGTGCTAGGGCCTGAAGTGGTAGGATATCTTTCAAATATGTTTCCACGTTGGCGTTTCCAGGTTATGGATGCCGATGGAAGATTTGGGGGATTAGCTTTGGCCATCAAGTTGGGGCAGTTGTAGGAAATCTCTTCATGGGGCTTTGAAAATGCCCTAGCAATGGAAGTCTACT
The DNA here is from genome assembly GCA_034641835.2 of Pinus albicaulis. Taxonomy (NCBI): domain Eukaryota; kingdom Viridiplantae; phylum Streptophyta; class Pinopsida; order Pinales; family Pinaceae; genus Pinus; species Pinus albicaulis. The sequence goes on along the minus strand of CM076573.1, from coordinate 648,351,096 downwards.
CAAACGAGTTATGTCACTCTATCCTCCTTCTCAATGTTTATGGGCCATGTCAGGAGAGGATGCAGTACTAGAATAATCTATTTTCAAATTCTTGTATCTGGAACCCCAACCACATTCTGGGGGGAGACCTAAATTTCTCCCTAGGGCAAGGAAAATTTTAAGGATGGACGTTTATCTTAAAGTTTAAAAAATTGGCGAATCTTAGTAGTCCCTAATATGTGAATTGTAAAAATTTTTATTTTATTTTTGTAAAAATATTTAGTTTTGTAATCATTTTATATTAGTATATATAAATTTTTGGCAATTTTTAGGGTAAAATATTTTTATACTATCAAAATTGGGTGAATCAATTTTCAAAAAAATGGGAACTGGTGAATCTTTTTATTGGAAAAATCATGGAAAATTATCCCACCTACGAATATTAGCCCCTAAAATTTTCCATGCCCTAGGGTTGTCGGAATCTTGGGGCCCTTCTGCTCGTGCTGGTCCGCTTACAGATTACTTCACTAACCATTTTTTCTCCACACACCTGGTGGATGAAACCTTGATCAAGCCTCAACCCACGTGGAAAAACAGCCGAGCTAGGGAGGACAGGGTGGCTAAGAAACTGGACCGCTTTCTCCTTAATGAAGATCTAGTTGCTCAAACCTCAGCTTTTAGGCACTAGGTAGGGGAGGGTGGAATTTCTGATCACTTGCCAACCCTACTCAAAATTAAAGGTCCTCATAAGAAGCTTGGTGCTCCCTTCAAGTTTGATTCTACATGGATTAAAGATGAATCTTTTACCGCCATGTTCCATTCCACATGGAGAAGGGACAGGCCAAGGGAACTAGGAAATTCGAGTAGGCATTTTATGGAGAATCTCAAGGATATGAAAAAAGCTACTCTAGAATGGGCAAAGGTGAAGAATCTTAAGGAGGAGGACTCCAGAAAATAAATGCAGAATTGGAATTTCTTGAAAGTCCAGAGGGGGCTGGATATGTCTCTACAAAAACAAGAGATCACATAAAGAGTATTGAAGAATCAAGGAAGAAAATTCTATTGGTCAGAGAGGAGAGCTGGTGCCTTAAGAGTAGGGCTATTTGGCTGCAAGCAGGCGACGAGAACACAATTGTTTTTCAAAACTATGCAAAAGGACGAAAAAATATCAATACAATCTGGGGTATGCAGACAGAAGAAGGAGAGATGTCTCGCTATTTTGAGGAAATCTCAGGCCTTGGAGTGAAACACTTCAAATAATTGTTCAGAGCCCCTTTGGAGGCTTCCATTGCTGAAGTTATCAGGGTGGCCCAGTTTTTCCCAAGATACATAGACGCTGAAGGAAATGACAGTATCATGGAACTTGTTTCTAAGGAAGAAGTGGAGGACATCCTCAAGGAAATGCAGAAGGAAAAGAGCCCTGGTCCGGATGGTTGGACGGTGGAATTATTCCAATAATTTTTTAAGCTTTTGGGGGATGACTTACTAGAGGTGGTGGAAGAACCGAGAAGATCGGGATCTATTTATCCACCCTCAACTCCACTTTCCTGGCTCTCATTCCAAAAAAGGAACATCTGGCTTCTTTTGATGATTTTAGGCCTATATCACTCTGTACATGCATCTAAAAAATCATTGCCAAAGTGCTTCCAAATTGTCTTAATCCTTTCCTTTCCCAGAATATTTATTTGGAGTAGTTCGGCTTTCTGGATGGAAGACAAATTCATGAGGCAGTGGGGGTGGCCCAAGAAACACTCCACAATTTAAAAAAGAGTAGAACAAAAGGAGCTATAATCAAAATAAACCTCTCCAAGGCTTACGATAGAATCCGTTGGATGTATATCCGGCTCCTCCTAACCCATCTTGGATTCTGGAATGATTTCATCAACTGGGTAATGGGGTGCATTTCCTCTACAAGCATAGTAGTCCCGGTCAATGAGACAACCTCAATTTTTTTCAATGTTCAAAGAGGACGTCACCAGGGATTCCCCCTCTCTCCCCTCCTTTTCCTTCTGGCAGCGAAAGGACTCAGATTAATGATACATGATGCAAAATGTAGGGGGACTCTAAATGCATTGAAGTAGCTATTAACCTTATTGTTACCCCCTTAATATTTATTGATGACATCCTTCATTTCACCAATGGTAGTATGGAATATAGTCACCATATAAAGGAGGTATTAGATCTTTTTTTGAAGGCTACAGGTCTTTGCATTAACCGACAAAAATCCAAAATCACAACAGCTGGTTTGTTAATAGCAGAAGTGGGAAGAATCTCTGAGGTCCTTCAGTTTGAAGCAAAGACTCTACAGGACCCCTTCAAATACCTAGGTTTCTTCCCAAAGCCGAACTCTTATCACATTCAGGATTGGCACTGGCTAGTTCCTAAGATTTAGACAAGGGTGAAACACTGGAGCTTCAAATGGCTTTCTAGAGTAGGGAGGTTGGTGTTAATTAAATTGGTAGCTCTGGCTATTCCTTTCTATTGGGCTGCTCTTTCATGGGTTCCGAGAAGTACTCTCTGCACCATCAATAAAATCTATAGTCAATTCCTATGGGCAGGTTCAAAGGAAGATCATGTTATACCATGGGTGGCTTGGGATTGGGAAAAGATAGCACGCCCAAAAGCTTGGGGAGGGTGGGGTATTAAGGAGCTACCCTCATTCATGGCCTCTCTTATTGCTAAATTGCGTTGGCACCCCATCACTCTGGACAATATCTTGATGACTTTCATTAAGGGGAAATATATTGATCATATGCTTATTCTGGAATGGATGAGCATGTCGAACAAGAAAATAAAAAATGCTTCAATTTTCTGTAAAGTTACTGTTATGTCAATTAAGATCATCGAACAGGGTCTAGAGTGGCACGTTGGGGATGGTTCTCAGGTAATATGAGGTCATGATCCTCGGGTAGGATGCTCGGGGAGATTTTCCCTATCTAGAGATCTCATTGACCATCTGGACCAAACTGGATTCAGAAATTTAGGTCAGATTGCTATCCAAGGTCAATCAACAATCTGGAGGCAAGCATGGTTGTCAAGGGAAGACCTTCAGCTCAAAGACAAGTGGCTTGTAGACTGGGAGGGGTTTATCAATGATATACAAAACTCAAATATTCGGATTCAGGAGAGACAGGATGAACTCATATGGTTCCATGCTCCATCGGGTTGTTTTTCCCCAAAGTTTGGATACAAATGGTTAATGTCTCAGAAAGGCTAGGGTGAGTTGAAGTGGTGGTACAAATCTCTGTGGACACTAAAGGGTCCGGAAAAAACAAATTTATTTTTCTAGTGCATCCTCCAGAACAAAGTCCCACTATGGGATTTTCTCCAGCGCAGGGGAAAGATTGGCCCTGGATGGCGTTCTCTATTTAAGTCCAATTGGGAGTCTCCTAAACACCTCTTCCTTACCTACCCTTATAACTTACAGCTTTGGAATGAAACACTTAGGCTTCTCAATATTTCTCAAAAATGGGAAGGAGCTGAAGTGAGGGAGGAATGGTTGAGATGGTGGCAAGCCTCTCCTGATGATAAGGTAAGGAATCTTCCCCTGCTGGTTGATTGGGGAACCTAGATAGCAAGAAATAGAATTATATTCCATGATAAACCTTTCCCTGTGAATCTAATTGCTGCAGAAGGTGCTTCTATATTTGAATTCATTCATATCCCAGTCCAACCCCACCACCCTAGATTAATTATTAAGGAGAATATCAAGGGGGATATTCCATCGGCCAACTTTGATGGGGCATCTGACCCACAAAGCAGATGTAGGGCCAGTGTATCCATTCATGAACCGTCTGGAAAAATTCTTAAAGCATCAGTTAGGCTTGGTAAAGGGACAAATAATTTTGCAAAAATAAAATATCTTCACCTTTTTCTTTGCTGGCTATTGTTTCTTGAGATGAAAGATGTTCAAATATTTGGGGACTCTATGAATATCATAAAATGGTTTAATGGAACTCAGAGATGCCAAAATTTCATTCTATCTACTTTTCTAGATGAAGTGAATCATGTAAAGGACTATTTTAACTAGATATATGCTTTTCACATTTACATGGAACAAAATATTGAAGCAGACCTCCTATCTAAGGAGGGCGTTTGTCAAGATATGCGGCACTTCGTAGCTATAGCGGTTGAAGGAAGTTAGATCCATGTGATCGAACAACCTCCTTTTTCCCGTTAAGTTCCAGCAGATCTCTCCTATTGCACATAATGTTTTTTTTTAAAACAGTTGAACAAGTCTATACTTTTTTGTCTCTGTTTCTGATTTTTTTCCTCATTGAGGAGATCCAGGAGACTGGTTATTTCTCTGAACAAACTTATGTCACATAAATATAGAAAATTGGAATGGTGTCTACCACCCAATTCTCGACTTTTGATGATTTAAAACAGACACAGTCTACTTTCATCCTGGTTTCGGTTTCTTCCTCTATAAAAGAGGAAGTCTGGGGGGTGAAAGAAGACATCATTTTAAATGATTCTGGACAAATTTGGGAGGATCGATTCACACATCACCTCACCAGCTGCAACTTCATTTCTCCTTTTCTTAAAAAAGAAAGGAAAATGCAGTTCAATGAATGCTACATGCATACACTATGTAACTTTCTACTTACTTAAGAGACGGTTCGATTTTTTCTTTGGAAAAAAAATCATTCAATTTTATTAAAATTTTTAAATTTGTAAATTTGTAAAATTGTAAATTAATTTCCAATTTTGAACCATAATTGTAAAATTGTAAATTTGTATGAATATAAATAAATGTAAAATAATAAATCTATAAAAATATGAAATTTTGTAACATAATAAAGTTGAGAAAATAATGCAAATAAATTCATGTACTTTAGAATTATCATTATTTTATTATGATCTTACATACCAAAAAAAATAATTACTTTATAGAGTACACCATTGTTTTCAAGATCAACATAATTGCAACTGATCGAGTGAAATTATTTTAACATTAACACAATGCAAATTACCAATTAATTCAAAATACATATTATAATGTTTTGAAAAAAATATTCTTAGTTATAAGGTAATTAAGTCCTCTTCTTTATAAAAACCCATCTTAAAAAGTATAAATGATGAAATAACACATGTACCATATCACTCTCAGTTCTCATGATCATCACCCTCATTATCTTCCATCTCGCTTGGCATGATAACACTATTGTTCTCAAAAATATGTTTCGATCTAGGGTCATGTATCAATACGAACCACCAATCCCTATCCAACACATCTGGGTAAAAAAACACGTGATTGCACTATTTGGGGAAAACATAAGGCTCCTTAGCTTCATCCCACATCTTTCTAGAGTTGATACATATCAGCCTACTTGTTAGTGTGAATTCTAATCGCAAGCATATGAAAAAAACTCACTTTATCTGTGCATAACAAACAACCCTAACACCAAATATGGTTGTCGATTTCCTTAGATCTACAACGAGTGATCATAATAAATGTTATTGAAATCGAGATCCTATGTAGTTAAAAACATTAAATAGTAAATAAAAGCAAGAGTTTCTCCATGCATCCAATCAACAAGACAAGATTTTTTTTAAAGAATTTTTGTATTTATGACACTTGGGAAGGGAACATAGAAAGATATTACTTGTCTCCCTTAATGGGATGGGTTATTGTATGTCCTCAGTGCTTTAGATCTAAGATCTCTCTCTCTTGATGGTGTAGAAAACCCAGACAAAAATGGAACTCAAGGGGAGCTCACAAGAAAAAGGGTAGAAAAATATGGCAATGATGGAGGATCAAAGTCAGACCAAAAGTATAGATCCAAAGCAATCTTTAGGCAACAAAAGGTATTGAATGAATGGAAAAAACCTTCTATTTATAACAAAATATTGAGTTCATCTATACATTGGTGCATAATTAAAATATTATTAACCACTCTAGATCCAACTTTTATGGAATATTATATTATTTTTGTTGGAGGGGAAAATAATTTCAATTTGGTCAAATCCCTTTATTTGTAAATAATAAATAAATAAATGATTTATTTATTATTTTAAGAATATCGTTGAGTAATAATTAAATAAATAACGATTTATAAATGATTTAGTCAAATTTAACAAGGAATATTATTTAAATAATGTTTTAAATAATTATTCCTAGAAAATAATAAGATAAATAATGATTTATCTAATTAATTTTCCTGTTTTGGGTTAAATATGACCAGGAATATTAATTAAACTGTGGTTTAGTTAATTATCCCTTGAGGAAAATCAAACAAATAATTCAATTATTCCTCATGTGGTTTCTTGTTTAGACCATAAAAAACTTAATAAATATTGGATTACTAAGTTATTTTTCATAGTGAAAGCAATTTTACTAGGGTAAAATTGGTCTTACATGCCATACTTTGGTCCATATAATAGTAACAGGTTAGATGACCAAAAATTGGTGTAACAGATATTCCCCTAGCATGCGAGTGTTAGGAGCTAATCGTATGACCAAAGTGCATTGTAAGAACTCAATCACTAGACACCGAAGGGGGAGTAAGAGGAAGAAAAATATAAGGTAGACTAAAGCACGAGAGGACAAGACCCTGAGTAGGTGAGACTTACAGGTGTGAAAAGTCTCTTTTATGAGTGAGTACATGTTCTACATGAGGTAGGGGATGCATACCTATTTCAGTCAAGATAACAAAGTAAAAAGAATAATGTGTCCAGTAAACAAGTGCTTGAACTATATAGTACATGCTGGCATAAACATGGGCCAGAGAAAAACATGATAATGGATACCACATACATATTGTGCCTGGGACAATAGCGAGGACTTATACAATAATATTTGAGTACATGAGATAAAATTACAACCAAAGATGCCTTGTAAAATAGGAAAGGGCTCTAAAAATATGAACGATACATGAAAAATAAAGAGGTGTAGCAAGCGACTAAGGTCGGAACCATCAAATCTATGGAGTTGCATCCAAGTTTGTAATAGAGAAGTCATCTGGGTATGTGGGGGGCTACTTGAAGGGCCACCCCCTCATGAGGTCTGAAACATCTCACACACACCCGGGGATCACCGGTACAATCTGTTGCATCACTGAACCATCAAGTATATGAATCTTGATCATGCCATAAGGAGCTGGAGCTAAGAAAAATTCAATTCAAAGGGAAATAAAGAGTTCATTTTATTTATCTGAGGCACCGAACAAGAGTGGAAGCTGGAAGCAAGGTACACCGCCCTCTAGACCTGTCTTCTGGAATGAATAAGCTAACGTCGACAGAAGGATGTCCGCCATAGGTGAGGAAATAAGGGATCATAAACTAAGCCATGAGGGATAATAGTATAGATACTGATAGACTGACACCAGGGATGATGGTGGAATGCGGGGTACTGAGTATTGGGCGCATGACTTCCCTTGTTAGAGCATAAACGACATGGATGACCTAGAATCTATTGAATCGAAACCTGAGGGGATAGGGGATAGTATTACTGAAGGAAAAAATTTGCAATACGAGAGTGGAACAAAGCAATGAAGGATGGAGGACTGTGGCGGGACACAAAGGGACTCAGGACAGACTCCATGGATGCAATGATGAATCAACTTAAATGCTTTAACAAGGGTGACTCAATGATGTTGCCACATAGAACAGGCTTAGTGGGGACCATAAAAACATGAGTACAAGATGGTTAATCATGAAGAAAAATTGACACGAGCATGGACAAGTATGAAGGAAAAGTGGTGCCCCAATTACAAGTGTTGAAAGTGAAGAAATTCAATTTTGAGGAGTGGTGGAGTGACCCTTCTTGCAAAAAATGTGTCTAGGTGAAGTATCAAATCAAAATAAAGTAAAGGATACTCATTTGAGAGCTGAGCGAGAGCTTTCCAATGGTGCTAAAGGTTTGTCAAACCGAGCTATGGTTTGGTCACAGCTGGCGAAAGAAAAATATGGGGTTTCTCTTTTAATGAGGCATTTTCCCTCCAATTTGATTCATTTGCAAGTGTAGCTATTGTGAATGTCGAGAGGAGAAAACGCCTTAAATCTTGTGTTGATTGTAGTGGAAAAACCAACCATTGGAATTGAGATCCGTTAGTTGCATGTATGAGGCCTAACCCTACTCTTTCAATTAAGTGGATTAAAATTTCAGTTTAGGCACCCAGAGCTTAGCAACAGATCCCTGCTCTTCTTCTCAGCTGGGTCACATTTTTTGGGGCATTATCTGGGACCTATTGTTATGAAGGTAAATCCTCTCTACAGATAGAGACGATCCCTCTAGCCCTAGAGTGGGTCTATAAAAAAAGGGACACGCTAAAGTGTTGCTTCCTAGTTAATGAATGAAAAAAAGACACGGTAGATTGACCTACCTGGAATCCAATGTTGTTGTCGTTGCGGAAAGAGTAGTAGCCTCTTACTCATGCCTTGGAAAATCAAAATCCATTCGCTGTTACACTTAGATACCTGCACATAGAACAAGAAACAAAAATGACATACGACATAATGGTTTCACTCATAACTATTAGCCAATCAAAGAGGGCTAAACATATCGCATTAAACAAACATCTGTAATATCCTCAAAATGGTATTTCTCAGCGAGGCATGCCTGAAAAACACATTTTCCAGGAATGGCTGCTACAATATTTGAAACCAAGACCTGGATCCCTTAGATCAATGTGTCTAAGACCAAATCCAAGAGGAGGCTCAAAATAAATCCCTCTAGGTGGGTTAAACACCTAGTTGTCTTGAAAAAGTGCCCAATGAAGGGACTGCAACAATGTAGGAACAAGAAATAGAGCAACAAATTTATTTTTATGAGCCTGAATACATGAACATTTAAATAGCCAATAAATGATGTTATAGCAGTAAAGAGAGTACAAATCCTTGAGGAAACAATCACTCAAGCAAGGCAATGCAAGCCTCAATAGAACATGTACAAGAAGATGAAGAACACTGCTACATATAGAAAGCCCAAGGCTATGAATGCGCAGTTTATAGGAGGCACTACTACATAAATAATATCAATACAACGATATGGCAATTTATGGCTCAAATAAAGTGGGTAGCAAAGCTCTAACCCCTTAAAAACAATATCAAGTCAATCCTGGAAGGATTAGCTGAAATATACAAAATGGAAAAAATGTTGGAGTAGCAGGGCTGATTAGTAGCTGCAACTCAAGAACTATATGGAGATGGCTATAGATGATTCACAAGCTGAATAGACCTTCTCCAATGGATCTTCCAAGTGAAAGGATGATCCTAACACTGAAGATCTGACCCTCCAAACCAATACTGCAACCCTCACTGCAGATGCTCCATGAAAATAACGCAGTCAATGAGAGGGACTACACTGTAGGTGATGAAAAATGGTTGGCCCAATGCCAAATATGGTGGGAATCATCTCAAAAGATCCTCCCTCCTCTGAAAAATAGCTGATGGAAGCGGTGTTGTAGAACCTCCACTGCAACACCCTACAACACAATGTTTCCTGCTACAGGAATAATGTTGTAGCTGAATGAGGATGCTTGGCCTCAAGACTAAATGTGGAGAAAATGAAGAGAAACTCCCTCAAGAGGCCTCACTTGAAAGGAGAAGCAATTCCTAAACATGAATTTCTTGAGCTAAGCAGCACCGCAACTCTGCTAAACAACAGGAGAATGCACAAAGTCTAAACAGACAAGAAATCAATAATCTTCAACATGAACTACAATGGTTGCCTTGCCCCCCTTTTAAACAAGTGAGATCCCTCTCACCATGGGTCCCACTCATTAGGGTTTCCCTCACCAAAAAAACCTATTCCCATTCATACTGTGTTGTTTCTCTAAGTGTTCTCCACCTCCTATCCCAGTGCTGTTGACTTGGTCAAACTTGACCTTGTCCACCTGCAAATGATCCTGTTCACACATGAGAGTGTGAAAAATAGCTCCAATGATGATCCCCTTTCATAATATGAGGGATTTTATTTATATTTTTATTGTGCATGGGCCTCCTTACCCATTTATTCTCCTCCTAAGTGAAATAAGCAAAAATTAATATTCCAATTTGTTGCATGCAAATTTTGGAATATTACAGTCCTCCCCTCCCAAATGTTGCTTTTCCTCAAGCAAATGCAAGGATAGAATGGATAATTTTCCTCCCAAGGCATGGAGACTGAAAATTATTGGGAAAAATTCTTCCCCAAGTGGATCCTCCATCCCCAAGCAATCATCCATACAAAACGAGTCACCTCCCAACATGGCAACTCCTGAAAATGCTCCTCCACCTTGAGCTCATGCAATGTAGGTGGGCCGAAAATCTGAACATGGTAGACATAGAAGCCAACCCCACACTATCCTCCTCTACACTTATGATAAGTGTAGAGAAAATTTTGATCCTAGGCTGCAAAATAATTGCCCTCAAGTGGCAAGATGAAGACTAGATCCCCAAAGATCTCTCCTCCAACTCTGTGAATCAAGCTGACCCAAATCAACCCATATGTGATGGATATGAAAACATCACCATATGGCATCCCAAAAATCATATGGTCCACCTCAAAAAGAGGAAATAAGTGTTTGGCAGTGATGGCCATATCTCCTCTCATGCCCCCATTAGAACATGCAATGCAAAAAGTGTGGGAATCCTCTCCCCCAAACGACACACCCAACTCATGTGTCTCTCCCCCAATCATGCTTTCAACAAAAATAGGATCAATATCATAAAATCAAATCATGATTAGCATCAAAATGAGGAAAATTCTGAAGGTCTTATGTAGTGAAAGAAGGTACCAACAATTTTCCCAATAGCGATAGCGCAGTTTTCCAAACTGTTGCTTCAGAAAATTACATGGCAAGTTGTTTTGTGTTACATGGATAATTATGTATGTCATGACATCTACTGATAAACAGAAAATGGCTAGGTACATCAACTGAAAATAAATGAAATAAAACACTTTCCCAAGGCCATATAAGAGATGGTTGTCGCCATCATACAATTTGGCCCAATGTTGACTATGGAGCTCAATGAAAAGCTTGCCCTCTTGTGGAGCAATGCATTGAATATGAATGGTAAGAGTGTCTAAATATTGTGCTATATAATCCATGGATGCAAAAACAATATTATTAACATGTGTTAAGATTAAGATGATGCATATTTATATGAATTATTCCTCCATAGTGGTATGACATACTCCCATGAAGAGGAATGAACCATATGCTGCATGAAGGTCACCCTCCTTATACTTGGAAATCCAAGTCAAGAAGACCATAGCAAGTAAGATCATACCAATGTAATAGATGTTTCCATCCACTACTCCATCATCCTCACCTCCTCTTTTTCCACCATGTCCATCAAGTGTGAAGTGATCCTGGGGATACTCCATCAATAACCCCAAGCTCTCAAGTGACAACGTTGTTGGTCCCTACAAATAAGCTTTTGCCAACTCATAGCTCCATTCATTGACATGATCCTTGTCAAAGACATCTCCCATAATGTTGCTACACATAATAAGTCCCTCCTAAGGTGTAAGTACCTCTTGATCATCTAAGGCCAAGGATATAATTTCATCTCCTCCTCTTGCAACATCATGCAAAATGTGAGAGAAAATCTTCTCTTTCTCTCCCAAGAACAAGCAAAGCAACAAAAGATTTTTCTGCCTCCTCATACTTCCATCATACAAATCAGGTGATGAAAACATAATGGATGATATGAAGATCATATCAACACCATATATCCATACTCTTTGTTGCTCAAAGATGCAAGTATCCTTCCACATAACCTCAGAAAGAGGATGATGACCAAACTCTTTTAAGAGTAACCAGCGCAGTCAAGCCTCTTACTGCCCAGTGTCATAGATTTGCAAGTAGCTCAACATCTTCTTGCTCTCCATCCACATCCACTCAACCAATTGTGGATGTCTCCTTCCACCCTCTATCTTGGTACTCCTCCCATGAGGGCTACCATCCTCCCAAATCATATTTCTATCCTTGCATTTCATGGGATGTTGAAATTTGTTCTTCTCAAGGATCAATTTGACCCCATAAGGATCCAAATAGGTGGTAGGTAAAAACCTCCCATCATGATGTGTAAGGCTCAAGGAGTGTCCAACACAAACATGAGAGATGTTATCCATCCTAAGATGTCCTCCATCATCTATCTGTTCCCCCTTGAATCCATGAAGATCCAAGTGTAAGAAGGGAAGAACCTCCTCAAACTGTTGAAGAAATTTACACTCCATGATGTGTTGAAGTGCACCTCTAATGAAATCTCTCCATGAGATCTCCTACTCAGGCATGGCCTTCCAAAACCAAAGAGGCCTTGGATCTGCTGCAGGTAGAAGTTTCTATTTGAGCTGGGGAGTGCTCATTGAGAAAGTGCCATCTCGAAAGGAGAAAGGGTTTCTCACTTAAAGATGTCTACCATCTATCTCTTCTTCCTCCAAGCCTTCAAACCCCAACCTCAAGTGTGGTATAAAAATCAAGAATGTCTCATGAGGATGATGGTTCATCTCTCCCTTGAATGATTCAAGGTTGCACAACACAGTGCAATTCTGTTTCTCTAAATCAACAACAAGTAATGATGTAGACCCGTCCATAATGTTTGTTGAAATGATAAGAGATGGAAATTAAAGCATACCTTGGTGAAATGTGGAAGATCCTTGCAGGGCTATAAGAGTTTCTTATTCATATGTGTTGGCTTCCAAAAATGCTGAAGATGAAGGCTACTCCTTTATGGCTACAAAAACATTGGTACTGCCTTTTCATCTGGTGGTGAGGGCTCCTCCCTCCTTTGGCCAAATCTTCTAATCATCCTTTGAGAAAACTTAGCAAGAGTAGAAACCCTTGCATGGCTCAAATGGCAGAACCACCAAATATTTGCCTCTCCTTCAAGGTGCAACGCTGCAATTTCTACAACCTTTCTATCTACTATAGGATGTAGTAGGAAAAAATCCTCTAGCTTCATCACCCAAGACTCTGCTGCACATGTGAGTGATCCATCAAAAGTGGACAATAGAAATCTATTGCCTATCATCATCCCATAGCTGTGGGGTCTTCTCTCTTCCTTCAGCTGAATAAATTGTGGTAAAACTAGAGTCTCTTTGAAGGCTCTAGGTTTAGCTCAGTATTCAGCAAGATATTCACTTAGAACTTCAAATTCAAAGCGTTCTTCATGCTTCATGTCTTCTTCTCTTTGAGAGTAGGAAGTGCCTGGTCCTTCCTCTTCTCCTTCTTCCATCTTCATAACCCCCTTGGAGAGGTCCTTCATGGCTCTGAAAACTTATGAGAGTAAGCTCATCCTCTTCATCATATTGATCTCTTCTATATTTTTATGGCAGAAACTCACAGGCTAATCCAAAGATCATGTTCTGATACCACTGTAATATCCAAAAAATGGGATTGCTCAGCAAGGCATGCCTGAAAAACACATTTTTCAGGAATGGCTGCTACAGTATTTGAAACCAAGACCTGGATCCCTTATATCAATGTGTCTAAGACAAAAATCCAAGAGGAGGCTCAAAATAAATCCCTCTATGTGGGTTAAACAGGTCTCCCACACCTAGTTGTCTTGAAAAAGTGCCGAATGAAGGGCCTGCCACAATGTAAGAACACGAAATAGAGCAACATCATTATTTTTATGAGCTTGAATACATGAAAATATAAATACCCAAAAAGTGATTTTATAGCAGTAAAGAGAGTACAAATCCTTGAGGAAACAATCAATCAAGCAAGGCAATGCAAGCCTCAATAGAACATGTACAAGAAGATGAAGAACACAACTACATACATAAATCCCAAGGCTATGACTATGCATTTTATAGGAGTCATTGCTACAGAAATAATATCAATACAAAGATATGTCAATGTATGGCTCAAATAAAGTGGGGAGCAAAGCTCTAACCCCTAGAAAATAATATCAAGTCAATCCTGGAAGGATTGGCTGAAAAATACAAAATGGAAAAAATGTCAGAGTAGTAGGGTTGAGTAGCAGTTGAAACTCAAGAACTGGATGGAGATGGTTGTAGATGATGCACAAGCTGAATATACCTCCTCCAATGGATCTTCCAAGTGAAAGGTTGATCCTAACACTAAATATATGGCCCTCCAAACCAATATTGCAACCCTCACTACAGATGCTCCATGAAAATAACACAGTCAATGAGAGGGACTACGCTGTAGGTGATGAAAAATGGTTGGCCTTGTTAGCCACCTATGAAATTTTTGTCAAGAAAATAGGTGGCTAAATTGTGTCATGAGCCTCCAAGGAATGCATTCTCCTTGAAAACACATCATCCTTGAAGCCGCCTTGTGCCTTTGTCCATTCCCTTTAAAAAGATCCTCACTGACTGTAAAAAAATATGCTAAAAAAGGGCCTTCATTTGCCCCTTGTATCCTTGCAGAATCTCCCATTTCAAAGCCTCCCTTTCGCCCCCAAGATCTCTTCCGAAACCATCTAAATTATCGCAAATCCTTCCTAAGCCTCACAAACACCCTTTGTTTGGCCAAATAACCCCTCCTTCCCTCTACCGTTACCCCTTATCAGCCTCAAATTGCATTAAAAGCAGGCCAAAAACCCATATTCTTCATATATGTAGGCTTAGCCCCTTTTGGCCAGCCCCTGTAAACCATTTCTCCATATGACCTGGGCACTAAAACCAAGCGCTGGCCTGTTGCGCACTTATTAGATCAATGCTCGGGTGCAATACTCACCGTCGATCTATACAGATCCGATGGTCTTCACAAATCTCATCGCGCCCGTGGCGCCCCCCCCCCCCTGTTCACTCCTCCGATCACATATCCACTATCCATTGGATCCGCAAACCAATGGCCCACAATTCACCCGCCCTGGTCGTCCCCACGATCAATCGCTGTACAAAACCGGCGGTTTCTATCGCACCGCCTTCCTTATTTCCTAATATAATTTATTATACAATATTACATATGCATACCCAACCCATAGGATTAGGTGTCAACATTTAATGTTTCATTTAGTGTTTCATCTATTTCCTCTGCCTCTCTTTCATATATAAAAACTCATGAGAAAACATTGTAAAGGGGGTTGAACGGATATCTTTGGACTGTAAGCTGTTTCTCTTGAGACATGTTCTTTGTGAAAAGTTGTAAGATAGGCTGAGGAAGATGTTTTCAAGCTGAATACCAAGCTGTTGGTAATGTTTTACATGACTGGTGTTGCTCTTTAATATGACAAGCACATTTCTTTGGATCCTGATTTAGAGCAGCAGTGATGTTTTTCTATCTTTTTCCTTATTTTACCTTGTAGTTCATTACATTTCATTTCTTCTGGCGCGCATCAGAAATCTGGCATAGGATTTACCCTTGTTAGGTACCCTATGTTTCTGGTCTCCCTGCCTTCAATGTTTTCTGCTATATGTGTTATCTGAGAATTGACTTCAAGCTAATTTAACCAGTGTAGTGGTCAAATATATATTGCTAACTGATGTATGAATTAAAGAATCTGTTCTTAGATGTTCTCACTAGGCTTTAATTGAATGAATCGGAATACTGGGAATTTAGAATTATGTCTCTATCTCACTGGGGTCCTTTTCAATTGATTAAAACTTTCTAAGTTCCCTTAAGTTGGATGCCGAAGCATTGAGAGTTCAAAGTCTCTCTCTGATCTCAGGTTTTCACCTTTGTGTTTAAATCTTTAATGTCTCCTTGTCTAAAGAGTTAACCTTTTAAGTTTGGATCACAGGTTATCCAATGGCATGCCCTGTCCCTGGATCTGATTCCTGAAAGGTCACCTTGGAGTTTTCCTTGCTTTCACCTTCTCTCTTACCATTTCAATGCCACACTATCATCTTTAAGATCCAATTCTTTAGATGACTAGCCCAACTGAAAGCCTACATATTGAATAGCAAGTAAACCCTTTCCTGACTCCATTGCCCAATGGTCTTGAGTGTTCTTTGAAATCATCTCTCCTTTGCCTAAAAAACCTCTTTGCACATCCTTGTCTCACATTGAACACTTCTTTCCTTATTCCCAACAACCAAACAAACCAATCAAACCAACAAACTCGTGCCCATTAACTAGCCTAATATCTTAACTCAGAGCTTAAAGGACATAAAACCTTGCATACATAGAGAGATCCCTCTTTGGAACTAGGAGGGCTAGATCCTGAGGTCTGAAAGTGGTTCTGATGTTGTCTCATCTTTTAGTCTTGCCAATCTGGCCAAAACATGGGAACCCCAACATAATGGCAACCATACTGGGGAATTTTTGAGTATTTTCCATCTTACTACATCACAAGAGCCTCAGAAAACCAAAAATCTCTGGTTAGGTTGGCAGGGAAACACTTCCACTTGCAATTCACTTTCTGCACAACTTGTTGTGTTTCTCCCCACACTCTTAGACAAAGTCTGGAAAGGACCAGATAGCCTCAAAGTCTCACCCTCTTTTAGAGGTGAAATACCTGGTAAAATCCCTCCCATTCAATCTCTAGTTAGAGTTTGTTGTGTTTTGAGGATATCCTTGGAAAGGGACATTCCCTAATGCACTATGGTGGACAGTGTACCTCCTAGAAATATCCTAAAATTTCCACCTAGAGACTCCATAGTTCCTTAAAGATCAAAGATTCCACTGGTGATCAATATGCTTGCTGATTATCTTGGTTCACATAAGACTCCACTGGGAGACCAAGGTCCACAACAACATCAGCCATAACAGAAATAACAAGTAGGGTTAAGATGCTTTATTGGAAAATAGCATTCTAGCTTCAAGAGCCATTCATACAAGAGCTTATCCCAACCCCAACCCACCTGAAATAGTTGAAAACCCCGAGAGAATCCTCAAGAAATCCCCTACACTTAAAGGACCAACTATTTCCAGACACATCCAGAGAGCTAACTCTGCACCAGAATATTTTACAGCTCTATCAGACCTTCATCTTAACCTAGACCTACCAAGAACATTACCAAGAACTAGGTCATTCAGTGTTCTAGACGAGCCAGACCTTGAGTCTCCTGATTCAGCACCTTAAAGGAGTAAACACATCAGGGATAGAGAGACCCCTCCATCTACACCTCTTGATATTCACTTCATTCAAAACTTGGGGCTCTTCCACCCTAAATCTGCTCAACAAACTTTTTCTGGTCCAAGTATCCCTTTTGACCCACATACCAGCTGCTCAAGCCAACCCTTTACCTCTTCAGAAAATCACCATGGTAGCTTGGTATGCACCTCTGGTGTTACCTCAGCCCCTAGTGCCCTTACCAAATGATTACCAATCAAATATCCCACACTTCACTGCAAAAGAGTCTACCACAACTCAGCACCATGTAGACAGGATGGAAGACTCTTTTGACTACATGGAGATAGATGATGATACAGTCAAAATGAGAATCTTTGCCCAGAGCTTAGGAGGTGATGTGAAGAAATGGTTTAAAGGCCTACCTCCTAATAGTATCCAAGACCTTCCTACTTTATATCAGACCTTCATAAACAAATGGGAAGTTAAGACCAACCCTCTCCAAATCTTAGCAAAATACAAGAACCTTAAAAGAAACATAGGAGAGAGTGTCCATGACTACTCTACAAGGTTTAACAGTGTCTATAATGCTCTTCCTCCACATATGAAACCTCCCCAAGGTATGGCTTTAGTGAAATACCCTGAAGGCTTTGATGCTGACATGGCCTACCAGCTTAGGGAGAGAGATTACAACACACTGGAAGACATGCAAAAAGGAGCAGTGAGTGTGGAGGCTAATCTAATTGAGAACAAAGCAAGATTGAGAGCTGAGAAAAGGGTAACATATAGATATGACACTGTAGCTTCCGCCTCTGACCCCAATTATGACCGTCTATCTAAAAACGTGGAAAAGCTACAGCAAATGGTGGAAAAATAGTTGTCACAGTTAATAATCAGAACAGAAACCAAGGCCAGAACTAGAACTTTAGAAGGAACAATACCCCTCCCAACAGACAAAGAGAATCAGATCAACAAGTCATACCCCTGTTTCAAGAGAACTTTCTTGATGAAGATGAGGGAATCATAGAAGAGTCTGAGGGAACCGCAATAAACATGTTTGAAATAGAAAACTCAATTCACAATTGTACCACAGAGGAATATTAGCCCTCATCCTGATATTGGGATGAGGAAAGGTTAGAATCTGAGGATTATAGGCTAGGATTTGAAAATGCCATCATGCAGGTCAGAGAACAGTATGAGCTTAGGAGCAAAAAAGAATTTAGACAATTCAAAACCCAAAGTTTCTGAGATTACCATTAAGAAAAGGCCTAAGAAAACTTCCAAAGTGACTGCTGAAAGTAACAAATCAGCTATTGAGAGTTCTGGGAAGAAAAAAGAAAAAGACAACCAAAACACTGATAAACAAAGTCAACCCACTAGCAGCACTAGCACTGCAGTTAGTGCTCCTGACAAAAAAATTCCTAATCATGTACATAGTGAGAATCAGCCCACTGATTCAGCCACTAAGGTAGTGGCTAACAAAACAGAGTCAGGTATTACAAAGAGTCAATCTCCCTTTAATTTGGAGAGTGAGATTGCTAAAATTAAAGTCTCTATCCCACTCTCTGAGCTGGCCACTCAAGATGTATATAAAGGCCAAATTTTGAAAGCCTTAAACCTAGGGGAAAATAGTGACACTGTCAATCTGAGTGATGATCAACCAGCCCTTCTGTTTGGTCCGAAGATAGAAGAGAAGTTTCAAGAAGGGGTAGTACCTCCATTTTACATCAGTCTCAATATTCATGACAAAATCCTTTAAACCGCGATGCATGACTCTGGGACATCAAAAAACCTAATGCCAAAGGTAGTTATGGATAAGCTAGGCCTAGAGATAACTCACCCTTATAAAGATTTATATTCATTTGACTCGAGCAGGGTAAAGTTCCTGGGCCTAATCAAAGAAATATGTGTAAACCTTACCCAGATTCCTGCCAAATGCATGGTTATGGATGTTGTGGTGGTAGATGTGCCACCTAAGTATGGCATGTTACTATCAAGGTCATGGGGAGCCAAGCTGCAAGGTACAATGCAGATGGATGGGGCATATGCCACAATCCCTGTCTTTAGCCAGCTTAGGAGACTGTATAGAGAGGCACAAATGAAATGCCTGGTCAGTAGCCCTGAAAAGCCTGAAAATTCTCCTTTGTAATCTGTGCACATAGATCTGGACTCCTTTATCCTCTACAATGATTAATCCTTAGAAGAGCCAGAGCTAGAAAGCAGAGATACAAACAATAGGGAAGAGCCCATAGATTTCGACACAATAGCCACCCTAGACTCAGAAGAAAACGAAGATGAAATTTGTGGACAGTGCACTGAAAATGAAACTTCGAGTAAGCAAGAAACAAAATGTGAACAACTGGCTAGTCACTCCTCACAAACTCATACACCACGCGAAGAACGAAAGCATCCACATCCCAAGAATGATCCCCTATGGGAAATGAATTTCGATGGATCGTGCACCAGGAGAACTGCGGGAGTAGGAGTGTGGGTCCATAACACAGAGAGTGACTATGCATAGATTCATGCCTTCAACCTAAACTTCAAATGTACAAACAATGTCGTGGAGTATGAAGCTCTCATCCTTGGCTTGAACCTGTTAAAAAAACTAGGAGCCAGTAGGATAACTGTGCATGGAGACTCTGAGTTGGTCATAAAACAAGTGAATGGTTAATACACAGTGAAACACCCTAGGCTGAGAGAATACATGAATGACACTATGGATTTATTGAAGACCTTTGTGAAATATGAACTAGTGTTTATTCCTAGGATTCAGAATGTAATTGCAAATGGACTAGCATGTATAGCTAGTTCGTATCACAGGCCTCCTAGTGATCAAAAATCATCATTCAAACAAATTTCAGACCTGTAGTACCTGATAATGAGAAATATTCGTAGGTTTTCAAAGGAGATAAGAAGATTGAGGATTTCCTGATAGGCAGGAACGAGTTTGAATTTTCTGATTCAGACTCTAAGTCCAATGATAGCTACCTAAGTGAAGAACCCTCAGACGAGGAAGAACCACCCTGTAACATAGAAATAAACACTTTAAACAAACAGATTGGAAATCCAACTGAAGAATGTAAAAGTGCAGATAATGAGGAAATAGAAATGCTATAGGCAAAGGATAAGAACATACCCCGAGGCCTGGCACCTTTAGAAGATATTTTCGATTTCGACGATGTAGCGAAAAGGCCCACCATAGAGCACTCAAACTCTGATGTTGAGGAATGCAACATAGGCACTGAAGATGAGCCTAATATGATTAAATTGGCTAAGTTCCTGCCCACAGACATGAAAAATAAATATATTGAATTTTTCAAGGAGTTCATCGATTTGTTTTCCTGGAGCTACGAGGACTTGAAGGCCTACGACACAAACATTATACAACACAAAATACCCTTGAAAGAAAGTAAGAAACCCTTCAGATAGAAACTTCACAGAATTAACCCAAAACAATTTCCTACAGTAGAAAAGGAAATAAAAAAGATGTACAAAGAAGGGATAATAGTTCCTGTGAGGTTCTCTGATTGGGTCTTGAACTTAGCAGCTATGAGAAAAAAGACAGGTGAGATCAGACTGTGCATAGATTTCAGGAACCTTAACAGAGCCTCCCTTAAGGAAAATTACCCCTTACCAAATATGGAACATATCCTGCAGAGGGTAGTTAGCTCAAGGTGAATCTCCCTATTAGATGGTTTTTCAGGTTACAACCAAGTTCTAGTACTCCCAGAAGATCAACTCAAAACAACTTTTACCACTCCATGGGGCACTTTTATGTATGTAAAAATGCCCTTTGGACTGATGAACACTGGTGCCACCTTCCAACGAGCAATGGACATAGCCTTTTCAGATGAAATAGGACACTTCATTGTCATCTATCTAGATGACATAACAGTCTATTCCAATTCTGATGAAGAGCACCTAAAACATCTGAGAAAAGTTTTTCAAAAATGTAGGAAGTTCGGTATGTCATTGAATCCCAAAAATACTGTATTTCGGCTGCAAGAGGGTAATCTCCTTGGCCACATTATATCTGAGAAGGGGATCAGGATAGACCCACAAAGAGTTGAGGGAATACTACAAATCACACACCCGAGAAACATTAAAGAATTACAGTCCTTCATTGGGAAAATAAACTTCTTAAGAAGGTTTATTCCCAACTTAGCTGAACACCTCAGGAATATGACTAACATGTTGAAAAAGGGTGTGGGTTTTAAATGGACTGTTGAGGCTAAAAAATATTTTGAATCAGTTAAACTTGCACTCACCTGGGCTCGTGTCCTAATCAACCCAGAATTCTCGAAATATTTCCTAATGTTTTCATTTGCCTCTGAACATAAAATGGCTACAGTTTTACTATAGAAAATCCAGAGGGAATGGAACAGCCTATTTATTTCTTCAGCAAAGATCTGAGAGATGCACCCTTGAAATATAACATAATGGAAAAATAGGCCTATGCCTTGGTAAAGGCCTTAAAAGACTTCAGGGTTTACATACTGCATTCTCACACCATAGCCTACGTGCCTAACATATTGGTTAAGGATATTTTGTCCCAAGATCCAGATGGGAAGAGGGGAAAATGGATTGCGTTGATCTTAGAATATGACCTGGAAATAAAACTCACAAAACTAATGAAAGGTCAGGGCTTAGCTCAATTAATGGCCGAATCAAATTTACAAGCCCTTGACATAAACACGGTAGACGCCTTGGATGAGCAAGAAGGATTTCCTGACCTTGCTGTTGAAGAGTAATTTCAAAACTCTCCCTGGTATTCTGATATCCTGTATGTGCTCAAAAACCTCAATGACCCTCCTGAACTATCAAAGACTAAGGCCAGATTCCTAAAGCTAAAAGCCAGAAACTATTTCATACTGAATGAATGTCTATACTAGAAAAATACAAATGGCCTATTGCTTAAATGTTTGCCTGAAACTAAAGAAGAGAGGATTAAAAAGGAGTTCCATGCAGGGGAGTGTGGAGGCCACCTGAGCTGGAAAGCCACTACTAATAAAATACTCAAAGCTGGCTATTATTGGCCTACACTTTTCAATGACATCCATAAAATGATAATTTCCTGCCATAAATGCCAGATTTTTGAAGGCAAAAGAAAGCTCCTCCCTCTGCCTTTACAACCCATCACTATCGAAGGTCCCTTTATGAAATGGGGCCTATATTTTATAGGAGAAATACACCCTGATTCTTCTACACAACACAAGTGGATCCTTACAGCCACAGACTACTTCACAAAGTGGATAGAGGTCATACCTTCTAGGAATGCCATAGATTCTGTCATCATTAGGTTTCTAGAAGACCACATCCTCTCTCGGTTTGGCTGCCCAAGAAAAATAATCACTGATAATGCTGCTACTTTTGGATCCAAGAAAATGGTTGATTTTTTTCACAACTATCAAATAGCACTCGGTCATTGAACTACTTATTACCCACAAGGTAATGGGTTAGCTAAATCATCAAACAAGATCTTGGTGACCATTATCAAAAAATTTCTTGAAGAGAATAAGAAGTCATGGCATAATAAGCTAGTACATGCCCTGTGGGCTGACAGACTTACAACCAAGAAATCCATTGGCATGTCACCATATCAGCTTGTCTATGGAGCAGAAGCAGTGTTTCCCACTAGCCTTGGGGTACTAGTGATCAAACTTGTCCAAGAAATTCAGACAGAAGAAGACAGCATGGTAAGGAGAATAAATAAGAAAATTCATCTCCAACAAAAAAGAGAAGAGGTCTATAACAGAGCTCTAAAGGTTCAGGAAAATATAAAGAAGTTATTTGAAAAAATAACAAAAGCATGTGACTTAAAAATTGGAGACAAAGTTTTGAAATGGGATTCCAGGAGCGAGGACAAGGGAAATCACAGCAAGTTTGACAGTTTGTGGCAGGGTCCATACATCATCCAGGCCACTGTTGGTCCAAATGCCTTTTTTCTACAAGAGCTATATGGTACAGAATTGTTTGGGGGTCCTGTCAATGGCAAGATGATCAAACGTTACTACTGCTGATTTCCAATTTCCAGTTTCCATTTCCATTGTAAATACCATTGTTGTGTTATGTTTTCAAGAAAAAGAGAAAATGTTTTAAAAAAGAGAGAAGAGAGGTTCAGACATGCTCAAAACATGAACCTCCAAAGTGAAAATAGTGACTCTAACATGATCAAAACTTGAGCCAAAATAAGTGAAGAATCAGCTCTAACAAGCCCAAAACCAGAGCTAAAAATGAAGAAGAAAAGTGAATCCAACAAGCTCAAAACTTGAGTCACAAAGAAAAGAAGGATGCTTCAAAGTTTCAGATTTCAAGCCTTCAATATTTTTTTTTCAAATTTCTGTAACTTTAGTCCATGTGCGACTACCTTTATGCCTTGGACCCACAACAAACTAGACTGTCTAATCATAGTTTGACTGTTTTAAATTTCTATCGTAGAATATAGAGAAGAAATCTAATGGACCATTTAATCCCAGCAGGTATTAGATTAGGTAGAGAAACATATGAGGCCAACAGTTTAACCTGGTCTCATGGAGCAATAAGGGTAGAAATAGAATAGTTTTATTTTCCTGTTTGTGAAAAATTGATGATGTAAAGGGTCTGCTAGTCCAAATGCACCCTGAAGAAAAATGATAGGACTATAGTCGGGGTAGGTAGTTGTTTGAGGGAATTTTTCCTACTAATATGATCTCTTCATGATTTGTGGCAGCTGGTCCAAGAAATAAAATGGATGGTACAAGCATCAGGCATCTGGCCTACACCAAAGATCATTCTCTGAATTCTTGACTCCTTCAGGAAGAAGCCATCCCCATGTGGAGCCACTGTTAGCCACCTATGAATTTTTTGTAAAGAAAATAGGTGGCTAAATTGTGTCATGAGCCTCCAAGGAATGCATTCTCCTTGAAAAAACATCATCCTTGAAGCCTCCTTGTGCATTTTTCCATTCCCTTTAACAAGATCCTCAATGACTGTAAAAAATTATGCTCAAATAGGGCCTTCATTTACCCCTTGTATCCCTGTAGAATCTCCCATTTCAAAGCCTCTCTTTTTCCCCCAATATCTCTTCCTAAACCCTCTAAATTATCCAAAATCCTTCCTAAGCCTCACAAACACCCTTTTTTTGGCCGAATAACCCCTCCTTCCCTCTAGTGTTACCCTCTCTCGGCCTCAAATTGCATTAAAAACAGGCCAAAAACCCATATTCTTCATATATGTAGGCTTAGCCCCTTTCGGCCAGCCCCTGTAAACCATTTCTCCATATGACCTGGGTGCTGAAACTAAGCACTGGCTTGTTGCATGCTTATCAGATCAATGCTTGGGTGTAATACTCGTCGTCGATATATACAAATCTGACGATCTTCGCAAATCTCATTGCGCCCATGGCCCCCCACCCGTTCACTCCTCTGATCGCATATCCACCGTCCATTTGATCCGCAAACCAACAGCCCAAAATTCACCTACCTCGGTGGTCCCTGCAGTTAGTCGCTATACAAAACTGGTAGTTTCTATCGCACAACCTTTGGAAGGAAGGTTGTTTTTCTTGTTCGGCAGCGATCAACGTCACTAGCCGACACTTGTCCTCAAGATGTTTTGCAAACCCGCCCTCATCGTGCATTAAAGTTTGATTGCAGACCCAACGCGATATGCGCGTGTGCCGTCCGATCTGAGATGGGCCATCCTACAGTGATCGCATCCCAAAGATGCTCGGGTGATAAGCAGAGTACTACAGTCAGTGGCCCACCATCCATCGCGCTCCGATGCAATCACATCCATCGATCTCCTCCTGAGATCGGACGGTCCGGATTGAATCACCCCTCCATTGATCCAGTCCCACCACCAGAGCTCCACGTCACCCGCCTTCACGGCATTTTCTCGTTATTTTGGTTTTTTCGCCCGATTTCCAAAACCCTTCATCATGCATTCTCTGTTGTCGATCATCGCCCTCATGCAAGATTGAACGGTCAGCATGCATTTCTCCACCACGCCTCCACTTGTATAGTCTTCCACCATTTTTGCATTATTTTTGCCTGTTTTCACCATTCCACTGCATTTTTCGCCATTTCTCCTCAGTTCCGCTATCATCCTCACAGCCTTCCTCTGCATCCATCCCCCTCCAGCATGATTTTTCTTAACAATTATGCATGTTTTGTAGGGTTACAGGCAGCGAAAACCCCCACTGTTCACAGTCACCATTCCAGTGACACAAAGCACAGAGAAGGCCCTTGTTAGAGCCTGATATTGCAGGAAATATTTCATCAAAGTACGGAACTCGACACCGTTAAACCTCCCCAGCACCATTAAAACTCGAGTTTTCACAGTCAGAGACAATCATGAAGCGGCAAAGAGTATTAGCAAAGATCACAGAATTCAATGCTCAATATTGAAGGTTTTAAGGCTTAATCCAGTGTTTAGAAGGCAATGTACCAGATTGAAGACCTCTTCAATTCACATAGAGGGCTTGATAAGGTATAGCGTAGAAAACGATATTCCAGTGTCACCATCAGCAGAACATTCTTATCCATGAAAGGACAAAGTGTCCATACTGTTTCATCCTATACCGTGTTCCAGAAGAGATCTCTGCCCTGATCACAGTCCTGATGCTACCAAAAGCATTGATCACACAGTATGGCAGGCCCCAGAATCATTGTTCTACCTTGTTTAAGTCACCAGAGTACCACAAGCACTGCAGCTGAGGATACATCAAGGCATACCTAGAGTAAATTGCAGCCTGTCGAAGACCACTCTTTCACCCAAAGAGTACATAAGTTCAATGCATAGGCATTAAAAAAGAATAGGTTTCGACCCACTGCTCCTGCTCTGTTTTGTCAAACCAGGAGGTAACTCCTTGAAACAGAAATGTTTATTGAATGAAGAATGAACATGTATTTATACATGGAGGTGAGGCTATTGGGATTCATCTCCCAATGACTCTTGGCCTTCCTTATTTCCTAATATAATTTATTATACAATATTACATATGCACACCGAACCCATAGGATTAGGTGTCAACATTCCCCCCTTTAATCCGAAGGGATGTTGGTGAGCCCAAGCATCGATCTGAACTTTTCAAACTTTTCTCTTCCAAGTGCTTTGGTGAAGATGTCAGCAGTTTGCTAATTTTTGGAACAATGATGTAGATGGATGGTTTTGGCCTGAACATGATGTCGAATTAGATGGTATTTTTTATTGATGTGCTTTGTTCGATCATGGAACTTTGGGTTCTTGGCCAAATTTATTGCAGAAGTGTTGTCGATCATGAGTGGTGTGGAATACATTTGTTTCATCTGCAAATCTTCCAGGATTTTCCGGAGCCACACAATTTCATTTATTTCTTTAGCTGCTGCCACATATTCTGCCTCGGTCGTGGAATCTGTTGGAACTAACTGTTTGCATGATCTCCATGAGACAGCTCCCGATCCAAGACTCATGGTGTAACCTATAGTAGACACCCTTGTTTCTTTGTCTCTATCAAAGTCTGAATCAGAGTATCCGATCAAGCTGAAGTCGCCTACCTGTGTATATTTGAGTCCAAAGTCTTGAGTCCCCTTCAAGTACCTTAACACTCTTTTTGCAGCAAACCAATGTCCTTCACAAGGTTTTTGCATGAACCTTGAGAGGATTCCAACAGCAAATGAAATATCAGGTCTGGTGGTGGTCAAGTAGATAAGACTTCCTACAAGCTGTCTATACTTAGTTGCATCCTCAAATTCCTTCCCTTCTATAGATGTGAGCTTCAAGTTTTGTTCCATTGGAGTGGTTAAGGGATTACATTCATCCATGCCAAATTTGTTCAAGAGATCTCCAATGTACTTCTTTTGATAAAGAAATATAAATTTAGGATGTTGAATTACTTCAATACCCAG
The DNA here is from genome assembly GCA_034641835.2 of Pinus albicaulis. Lineage (NCBI taxonomy): Eukaryota > Viridiplantae > Streptophyta > Pinopsida > Pinales > Pinaceae > Pinus > Pinus albicaulis. The sequence continues at coordinate 648,324,334 of CM076573.1, read as the reverse complement.
ATAGTAATGAACATGACCCAAATCAGTCATTTCAAAACCTTTCTTCAATTCTTTCTTCATGGATGCAATATAGCTCTCATTGTTCCCTGTTATCAAAAGATCATCTACATATACCACAAGATATACAACTATTTTTCCAACTTTCTTAACAAACAAAGTTGCATCATCAAGATCAAAATGTTTGAAGTCAAGTTTCAGAATATGCTTAGTTAATTTCTCATACTAGGCTTGTGGTGCTTACTTGAGGCCATACAAGGATTTTATAAGCTTGCAAACTTTGTGTTCTTGACCCTTTACAAAAAATCCTTATGGCTGGGACATATAAACTTTCTCCTTTAGATCTCCATTCAAGAAGGTTGTTTTTACATCCATCTGATGGACTTTCCATCCATTCTGAGCTGCTAAGGCAAAGAGAGTCCAGATGGTGGTCCATTTTGCTGTGGGAGCAAAAGTTTCTTCATAATCGACTCCTTCTTTTTGTGCGAATCCTTTTGCCACAAGCCTGGCCTTGTGCTTGTCAAGTGAGCTGTCTGCTTTGTACTTGTTCTTGTAGACCCACTTACAGCCAATTGGTTTTGTTCCCAAAGGCGGATCAACCAGCTTCCAAGTGCCATTCTTTATCAAGGTATCATACTCCTTCTGCATCGCTTCTTTCCATTCATCATGAGAAGCGGCTTCTTTGAAGGAAGTTGGTTCATGATCTGTAGACAAACTCAATTCACAGTTATAAGCAATATCCATATCAACAGGGGAATCATAATTATCTACATCACCTTCGATTTGTTGAGTGGAACTTCTTGTTCCTATTTTTCCAACCTCATCAGGATGAACATTCTCCAGTGTCTTTGTCAGCCATTTGGGGGGACCTTTCTAAGATGGCCCAGGCTGTTCACTTGACTGAGTTGGGATTGATTCAAGATTCAATCTCCCAATTCTATCAATCACATCATCCAATGTGTCATCTGTGGTTGTTTCTTCATGTGGGGGAGAGAGTGCTTCAGGACATTATTCCATAGTTTGATTCAATATGGGAATCCCCCCTTCAAGATGTGGAATCTCATTATCAAATTCTTGGAAAGACTTTGCATGTGTGAATCTATCTAGGCGATCAAGTTGCTGCTCAACAACCTTGTCACTCTTGGAAGATTCAAGAAATATGACATCTCTTGCTATTACAAACTTCTTATTTGCTTCATCATAGAGATGATATCCTTTGGAGGTATTGGAGTACCCCGAGAAGATACATTTTCTACTTCTAGCACCAAGTTTGTTCCTTTGACCCTTGGGTATCAAGGCATAATAGGTGGACCCAAAGACCCTAAAATGATTTACCGAAGGAATGTGGCCATGCCACATTTCAAAAGGAGTTTTGTTTCTAATTGCACTTGAAGGAAACCTATTCTTTATGTAAACAACACATAGAACTGCATCAGCCCAAAACATCAATTTTACATTCTTGAAAAATAACATGGAGCAGACCATATTTAAAATAGTTCTATTCATTCTTTCAGCTACACCGTTCTGTTGTGGATTATATGGCACAGTTGTTTGATGTTTGATTCCATGTTGACGAAGATAATTTTCAAATTCGTTTGAAGTGTATTCTTTTCCATTATCAGTACGTAGAGAGCCAATATTAGTTTGTGCATCATTTTCTATCCATGCATGAAAATTCTTGAATGTTTGAAAAGCATCAGACTTGTTCTTCAATAAGTAAATCCAACACATTCTGGTGTAGTCATCAATAAATGTCATCATGTATTTATTTCCATTTGCAGAAGAAATAGGCATAGGGCCACATAAATATGAATGAACAAGCTCAATTTTTCTATGTGCTCTGGAGTGTGAATCATGAAATGGCTGTTTGCTATGCTTTCTTAGAATACAAGCATCACATTCCTTTGGTTTTCTAGGAATTTTAGGCAGTCCATTAACACCATTTTTCTTCAACAAACGAAGGCTTTCATAGTTTAAGTGTCCAAATATAGCATGCCATAAAAGACTTGATGGGAATGTACCTTCATCATGATGTGAACTGAATGCAAAGTTTTGAGCATGAGCAGATGAACCTTTCAACTTCAAGAGTCTCCCTTCTTCTATTCCCTCCACGACAAGTGAGTTATCTGATGCTTTTTTGACCTCTGCCTTTCCATCAAACAAGTGAATGGAGTGTCCTTGCTGGTGGATTTCAACCAGGGACAACAAGTTTCTCCTCAACTTAGGGAGGTATAGAACCTCATGTAGGATATGATCTAGAATACCAAGCAACTTAAGCCTGACTGTGCCAAGCCCTGATGGCTTGAGTTTGGATTTATCTGCGAAATATACTGCTCCATCAACTTTGTCAGTGAATTCTTCAAAAAAATCTTTTCTAAATGTCATGTGACATGTTGCTCCTGAATCTAGCAACCAATCATATCTCCATGAAGTAAATGAAACATCAAATAAGTCTTAAGTTACTCCATTGTTACAATGTGCTAGAACATAATGAGCGGATTCAGGTGCTTTACCTTTGTCTTTGTCATTAGTTTTACCTTTGTCTTGATTTCTTTGCTGCTCAATTTTCTCCCAAGGTGTTCTGCATTTGGATGCATCATGTCCATATTTATTGCAACGTGTGCAATGAAGATTGGATTTGTCAGATTGTCTGCCCCCCCTTTCTGTGAAGTTTCTTCTTCCTCTTCCTCTTCTGACACCTTTTCCTCTGGATGAATCTAGAGCATGACTCTTTTCTCTATGTGCCAAGTATGCAGCCTCTCTAGAAGATGAAGGGACTGTCATCTTCCCAAAAGCTTTCTCTCTTTCTGCAAACTTTTTCTCAAGTGTATCAAAGGTGATATGCTCAAGGTTCCCACTTGCTTGCAAAGACTCAAGATAATGTGCGTAAGTTGGATATAATTCCTTAACATATGCTATGAGAGGTATGTCCATTTTTACACTAGTGCTATCAATATCATGCATGATCAATCTAACTTCTGAAGCTAAGGCAAGGGGATCATCATTCTTCATTTCAAGACTGAACAGCTTAATCATCAATTGAACATTTTCTAATTCTGAATGTGAGTCATAGAGTTATTTTAGCTTGCTCAAGGCATCATAGAAATTTGAGAATGATGAAATATGGCGACTCACCTCTTCATTTACGGAAGCTGCAATCAAGGCATAGGCCTTGCAGTTCCTATTTTCCCAAATGGCGAGCTCTTTTTCTGAAGTGGGCTTTGCTGGTGGATTTCCTTCTTGTCTTTCACTGATTCCTCTCCAAAACTCATTAAAAATGAGTGTGTGTTTAATCTTCTGAGACCATTCAAGATAGTTCCCTTTTCCAGAGAGAACCACCCCAACAATAGATATTAGAGAATGCATTAGTTTGCTGGAAAAAATTCTTTTGAAGAGGAAAAAATTCTGCTAGAAAACTTTCAATTCTGAAAATTTGCTCAATTAAAGGGGACAAAAACTCTTTGCTGGAAAATATACTGAATTTAAAAGGACAAAAAATCTTGCTAAAAATACAGAATTCTACACAATATATATATATATATATATATATTTTGTTTGAAGAAAGGGACTTTATATTGGTATTGTGTTATGGAGGTGGTATTGAATATGGGAAAGCGGTAATTGGGGTTATTATATATGAAAAGGAGGCGGTGTTGAATATGGATGGGAGGAAGGTATTGTTAAACGAATGCATGTGAAATGAAGGGGCGATATGCAGTAGTGGTAATATATGGTGGGAGTGGTATTAAAAGATGGGAGGGGGGCGGAATTATGGAGTGGTATTAAAAGGTGGAGCGGTATTAAAAGTGGTAATGTGATAGCGTGGAGGTATTACAAACTGCTTGGAGGTTGTATTGTAATATGGACAACGTGGAGGTATTACAAACTGCGTGGAGGTTGTATTGTAATATGGAAAGGGCAGTATGAAAGGAGGGGATGTAAACCAAACGGCATATTATAACATGTAGTGAATAAACGACAGAGAAAACATATTACGCAGCGAACAATGGTATTTATATGATAGCGTATAAGTGAAGAGTCGAAGCGTTATGGTAAGGTGTGTTACAGTCGAGGCGAGTTCTGCATTGAGTCGTGGGTGATACAGTCGGTGTTATTACATATGACAGGCGGATAGAACGAAAAATGGTATGACAGCGTGATGCAGTGTACAGGCGGTGTGCGTTGAATGTAAGAGCAGAGATAATACAACGTATTATAGATGGAACAATGACAACGTATCATGAAAGAGCCGAGGGCGTAAGTCTTGCAGGGAGGAGGGAAGGGGCGTAGAGGAATTAAGGCGTGAGGTAAGTGTGAGGAAGAGAGCATTGGAGAGAGGGAGGCCGAGAGGCCGTTACAAAAATTTTTGGAATGGCAGAGTTGCAGGACTGCAAAACTGCAGAGTGGCAGGTATCTGCTGGAACTGCAAATGTCAAAGCTGTGCAGAGATAAAAAAAAAAATGTAGAATAACATTATAGCAATTAAGTAGGAGCAGCAAAAAATATTATTAAAAACTGACTGAGAAAAGGAGAGGGAGTTACACCACAGGCAAAAATGCCAATAGTGGGACTGGCTCTGATACCATGTCAAACCAAGAGTTAACTCCTCGAAACAGAAATGTTTATTGAATGAAGAATGACCATGTATTTATACATGGAAGTGAGGCCATTGGGATTCCTCTCCCAATGACTCTTGGTCTTCCTTATTTCCTAATATAATTTATTATACAATATTACGTATGCACACTCAACCCATAGGATTAGGTGTCAACATTTAATGTTTCATTTAGTGTTTCATCTACCTCCTCTGCCTCTCTTTCAAATATAAAAACTCATGAGAAAACATTGTAAAGGGGTTTGATCGGATATCTATGGACTGTAAGCTGTTTCTCTTGAGACATGTTCTTTGTGCAAAGTTGTAAGATAGGCCGAGGAAGATTTTTTCAAGCTAAATACCAAGATGTTGGTAATGTTGTACATGACTGGTGTTTCTCTTTAATATGACAAGCACATTTCTTTGGATCCTGATTTAGAGCAGCGGTGATGTTTTTCTATCTTTTTCCTTGTTTTACCTTGTAGTTCATTACATTTCATTTCTTCTAGCACGCATCATAAATCTGGCATAAGATTTACCCTTGTTAGGTACCCTATGTTTCTGCTCTCCCTCCCTTCAATATTTTCTGCTGTATGTGTTATCTGAGAATTGACTTCAAGCTAATTTAACTAGTGTAGTGGTCAAATATATACTGCTAGCTGATGTATGAATTAATGAATCTGTTCTTAGATGTTCTTACTAGGTTTTAATTGAATGAATCGGAATACTGGGAGTTTAGAATTCTGTCTCTGTCTCACTGGGGTCCTTTTCAATTGAATAAACCTTTCTAAGTTCCCTTAAGTTGGATGCCAATGCATTGAGAGTTCAAAGTCTCTCTCTGATCTCAGTTTTTCACCTTTGTGTTTAAATCTTTAATGTTTCCTTGTCCGAAGAGTTAACCTTTTAAGTTTGGATCACAGGTTGTCCAATGGCATGTCCTGTCCCTGGATCTGATTCCTGAAAGGTCACCTTGGAGGTTTCCTTGCTTTCACCTTCTCTCTTACCATTTCAATGCCACACTATCATCTTTAAGATCCAATGCTTTAGATGACTAGCCCAACTGAAAGCCTGCATATTGAATAGCAAGTAAACCCTTTCCTGACTCCATTGCCCAATGGTCTTGAGTGTTCTTTGAAATCATCTCTCCTTTGCCTAAAAAACCTCTTTGCACATCCTTGTCTCACATTGAACCCTTCTTTCTTTATTCCCAAAAACCAAACAAACCAATAAACCTATGCCCATTAACTAGCCTAATATCTTAACTTAGAGCTTAAAGGACATAAAACCTTGCATACATAGAGAGATCCCTCTCTAGACCTAGGAGGGCTAGATCCTGAGGTCTGAAAGTGGTTCTGATGTTGTCTCATCTTTTGGTCTTGCCAATCTAGCCAAAACATTGGAACCCCAACAGGCCTGATGCCAAAGATGGTGGGAATCATCTCAAAACCTCCCTTGTTGATCCTCCAAAGGAAAGGATGCTCCCTCCTCTGAAAAATAGCTGATGGAAGTGGTATTGTAGAACCTCCATTGCAACACCCTGTAACACAACGTTTCCTGCTATAGGAATAACGTTGTAGCTGAAGGAGGATGGTTGGCCTAAAGCCTAAATGTGGAAAAAATGAAGAGAAACTCCCTCAAAAGGCCTCTCTTGAAAGCAGAAGGAATTCCTAAATAGGGATTCCTTGTGCTAAGCAGCACTGCAACTTTGCTAAACATCAGGAGAATGCACAAAGTCTAAACAGATAAGAAATCAATAATCTTCGACATGAACTACAATGGCTGCCTTGCCCCCCTTTTAAACAAGTGAGATCCCTCTCATGATGGGTCCCACTCATTAGGGTTTCCCTCACCAAAGAAACCTCTTCCCATTCATACTGCATTGTTTCTCTAAGTGTTCTCCACCTCCTATCCCAGTGCTCTTGACTTGGTCAAAACTTGACCTTGTCCACCTACAAATGATCCTATTCACACATGAGGGTGTGAAAACCAGCTCCAATGACGATCCCCTTTCATACTATGAGGGGTTTTATTTAGATTTTTATTGTGCATGGGCCTCCTTACCCATTTATTCTCCTCCTAAGTGAAATCAACAAAAATTAATATTCCAATTTGTTGCATGCAAATTTTGGAATGTTACAACATCATAACACAATAGTGGAACCAAACAGTAGTCATGTATATAAATGAATAGAAGGAAGAATTACAACCAATTATTTGACGTCACGGTCTGCTCCAGTGGGGTTCGGGAAAAGTGCATCCCAGATGCAATAAGGGAATTTGAACGGGATGAAGTCATGGACTCAAGCTCTCTTAGAAGTCATGGAATCAAGCTTCTTCAATGTAATTCCTTCTTATTCTATCTTATCTAGTAATTTAGCTATAGTATGTCTAATTCTCCAAGTTCAACTAGTTTGTACTAAGAGATATAGTCTCTTTTACATAGGAAAAGGAGAAGGTTAGGATCCCTACAAAGGTGGGAGGGAGGCCTATCCTTTAGGGAGTTCCCATAAGAGGTGGAAACCATAAACCTAAATGAGGGAGTCTGTGGTTTATCAGTTCAACCACTCCCAATGACTCATCCTCGAGGTGGTTGAAGTGGAATCTTCGCCTCTATTTTTAAAAAACATTCCATAAACAACTTGGCATGGCTATCTAACTATCACATAGTGCCAAGTGGCATGGGCCTAGTGCTAATTTTCCTACTCAGCATGGGGCTGTAATAGGCCACTCGCGCCAAGGCAAAAACCAGGGTTTTTACTGCTCTGATCAAGGAATTGTCAACAGAAGGAATAATGCTCACAGGTAAAGGGATGCAATGATGATCTTTGCAAGGCATGAAAATGCTTATTCATCATAGAAACGACCCTCCAATGTGTGAGTTGGCGATTGCAGGGACAATGACAAAATGCTGTGTAACAGATGCCCCCTAAAGCATGAGGTTCGAGGGAGAGCGAGAGGTGAAATGCTTTATGAGAACGAATTTGAACCAAACACCGCTGCCAGAAAACCTGCAATTAGAAATACAACTAATATATCTGATACATGAACATGTGGTATGGGTGTAGCCATCCGTAATAGAGCACATAAAAACTGAGACCCAGGGTATGGATGTAGCCATATGGTAGTAAGGATCAACAAATAGACTCAGCTATGGTCAAAGCCATCCAATCAAGAGAGTCATGATAATCCACAGAAATTTGCATCCTGGATTAAAACCCGAGGTATTGTGCTCCATCTTGACCTAAACAAGTACAATTTAAAGCATGCGAATATATGAACTGGAGTCAAACATGCAGGAAAATTGTCTAATTACCAGCCGATGATGAAAGTTGTTAACAGACGTGAGAGAAACCACCAATAATGATGATGGCCTCAAGGTATGAAAGGTACAATCTACAGAATGTGAACAATGATCTAACGTCGAACACCCACAGAATCACTTGATCGAAAGCCAATGATGTGAACCTTGTGTTGAATGTGAAAAACCGGCCATTGAGGCATGTAGGCTTCAAGGTACCATAAGGGAGTCTCTAGGTCAAATTCCTGGATAATGAGCTGAAGTCTATAGGAAGTGACTTGGTCGAAGGAGGGCCATAATGTTTCCCACATCATCAACATGAGACAGAGGAACATGATGAAGGTGAATCAGGACAAATATAGAATCAGAGGAAGGTTGACAATTGCAAAGGAAAACTTCTCTTGAACATATCAGCAACACGACACTGGATTTCGCAGTATTTGACATCAAAGGATCTGAGATCATGATGATGTGGTAGAGAGCAGATGAGAGATCAAAAGGGATTACCCAAAACCATGGAGGCAAAAGTGACGAAATGAGATGGCCCCAACCCAACACGAATGTGGACAAGTGCCATGTTCAAGAGCAACATACTACCAACATAACTAAAACTTGGTTCCATTTTCCCCCACCATTTCTGGCGAGTACCCCAATTATTTTTTAAAACAATCTTGAAGGGGATAGCATATGCTTACATTGTAAGTTTTTCCTTCAAAAAAATCCATCACAGTACATTTTACGAGCCCTAGGAAGGAGGAACTCGAGTAACGTCATGGTGACGAAATCCAATGTCATCAGGGTTTAACGAGTCTGACAAAGGAAGAACTTGGCATCTTTTCATGTTTACAGAGTTTGAAAAGAAGGCAGAAAAGAAAACTCCAACAGTCCATTTTCGTAGTTAGTCTCACAGATCTGAAAAGGTAGAAAACTGTCTGATAGAACCTCTTAGTCGTGATAGGCTAAGGTATTCCTTTTTCGTAAATAATCCATCCCAACCCGAAAAAGGAGTAAATGTATACTAGGTAGATATCGTTCGCAGCCATTTAACAAGTTCAAAACGACAAGAATCTCGGCAATCTTTTCAATTTTAGAGAGTCAAAAAAGAGCTGAAAGATGACTCCAGTAGTTACTTTTTCATGTTTTTACCAAGTCCGAAAAATTATAAAATATAACTTGTTACTTCATCACTGTTGTATGAAAAAACCTATCGCTGCACAGGAGACATGTGTAAAACCCATTTCTCGAAAATAATACCATAAAATAATAAAAAAATATGTCTTAAAACCTAATTAGGATTGCAAAAAAGTTATAAAATGCCAAAAATGGTAAAAATAATTACTTTTAACTTTTTACCTCTTGTGGAGCAATAGTTTGTAATGTCCCAATTTTTAGCCTCAAGCTAAAATGGAACATTATAGTTGCACATTTTATTTTTGTTTAATAAAATGGGCAAGGAGACACCTTAGCCCCTTTTAGATGAAGAAATAACACTCCTAATGTGAAATGGGAGTGAATAAAGTAGCTGAGATAAACACCAATGGTGTGAATGAGACCCAGCTCACTTGGATTAGTCATCTTTGACTAAAGTCAACAACGCTACCTATAGAGGAGAAAATTCGTAGAGAAACTGCGCTGTTTTGGAGGGAACACATTCATGCAAGGGTGGAAACCCTAATTGGTGGGACCATCATGAAGAATATTTCTCTCACTTTATATGGAGGAGATAGCAGCCCATTTTCATTATGCTATGTTTTAGATTTCAGACAAGGGTCTGCAAAAGCTTGCATCCCTGAGCTGTTTAGCAGGGTGATGGTGCCCTCGGGCACTAGGGTGTTCCCGATCGGGAATCCCTACCTCTTCCTCAAGGAAGGATGAGTATTGAGCTACATTTCCTCAATTCAGCATTGGCCACTGCTTCATCCATCTTCTACAACATTATTTCTGCAGCAGAGAGGACGTTGTGTAGCTGGGTGCAGCAAGAGAGGAACTCATGGAGTCTTCTTAGCCTATTTTCTTCAGTGGTGGATGGATCTATTCATTGAAGGAGCTGCAAGGAGGATTCTCGGGCTTCATCTCATATTTTTTGGCATGGGACAACATTCCATCATCTCCCACTACACTATCCATGGAGGAAACTGTGTTATTTTATGGAGGCAGTGAGAGAGGGTTTCATAGAGTTCATCAGGAGTTTCTTTTGAGACAAAGGGATCAGCCCTTTGTATTGGAGGAATTATCAAAGGAGGGCACTTACATTTCAGATCTGCCATAGCCTCATTCATATTTTGTATTGGTTGCAGTGACAACTCTGTTGTCACATTTTTGTATGTTCCGGCATTTCTAGCAATCTTTCCTAGATTGGCTAGAAATCATGTATTTCAGCCCATTTCTCTTTATTGGGATTATTTCTTGTATTCCTTCAGCCATACATGTATTTCATTCATATTCAGTAGCTATGCCTTCATATATACTGTGCATTTGCAGCTACTCCAGCATTTTGTGGAGTTGCAGCTACTTATGTATTTCATTGCCTATTCATTGGAGGTTTGCTCTTAAAGTTTGAGTGGCTTGTCCCTCATCTATTTCTTGTATATTTCTTCTGATATATCATAATATAATGTTGGCTATAGCATTTCCCTCTCATGATGTATTCATATTTGCAAAGTTTCATATTCATGTTCATATGTTGTTGTAAGCTCTCTCATTGAGCAATGTTTTAGAGACCAAGATTAGGGAGATCTGAATAACCCATCTAGTGTTATTTATTTGAGCTCATTTTCTGCACGGGAGTTGTATTAGAGTTTTTCTAGGGCATCCCAACATTTTATAGCCTTATTTATGTAGCAGCTTCCTTATACAACGTCCTCATGGGTAGCTATAGCAGAAATTCCCGAGGTGGAATATTGCATATCCATATGCAGAGTCTGTGAAGGGCTAGCTAGCCTCAGGATCTCTCCCTTCTTTGAAGGAGACATATCCTGTAAATGCCCTAACAGTCGATTTTTGAAATGGACTTGCAGTGTCTCACTGAAGGAGTAAAAATGGAACATCTAAGATGTTCCTAATGGAGCAGCATGTTCCTAAAAAAGGGACATTACAGTGGTATCAGAGCATGATCTTGGCTCAGCCTATGCCCAAGATCGATTTCCATCAGCAAGAAGAGCTTCTCTCTAAGGAGAGGATATTGACAGAGGAAACAAGGAAGAGGAATGAAGGAAGAGGAGGTTTCCCTTCTTCTTTTTCAGAACATTGAGAACACCATTGAAGATCTGCTGAAAGGGGAAATTTTTGGAGAAATTTTATGAAAGGGGTTTGTGGATGGAACAAGCCCTAGCTATTCTCATGGAGGTTGTGATCATTCAGCCACACATGCAGATCCACATCGCAGTACATTTCCCATATCTACTGCAAGAAGGATGGAGGAAACATTTGAGGCCTTTGGAGGAGCAGCGCTGCAAACTCAAAGGTATGATTCATGATAATTGATTTCAGAGTTCTATTTCATGTTCTTATGCAAATGAGAGATCATATGTTGTAGTCAAAAAGAGTTTTGAAAAATGGATTGATGAAAACCAAAGTGAAACATGGTGTGAAAAATCTTCAAATAGTTTGCATGCATGGAGGGGAACCATGAAACCAAGATCATTCCATCTTTCTAGAGGGGGAGTAAATCAGGAGTATGGCATGCTAGAGGCAAGACCCTCATGATATTAAGGGCACTCTTCCATTTTTGAGGGTGTGGAGACATTTCTTCAAGGGAAGGCCAAGATACAAGGCCTCTCATTTAGAAGGAAACAAATTGACATGTTGGTAGGGAGGAGGTGCATACAGCGCTGCACCATTGGAAGAAAAAGAAAAGCAGAAGGATCGACATGAAGGGATGATGGACATTCAACCCTATCTATTTTCAGATATTTTCTTCACATGGGAGAAGAAATGCACTACGCATTAGAGAGAGAGGACTTTTCATTCCTCTCATATATTCAGTCCACTTCCTATCTTGATGTCTCACTTTTGGAGGCTTTCCATTTGGGAGGCCACATGATCTACAGATGATGAGAGGCATCATGACATTTGGTTCACCACTCTTGGATTTTGGAGAGGTGGAGGCATTATAGTAGTCCATTACAGTGCAGAGATTTTGGGGACAAGCTCATGGAGGAGGGATACACTCTCTCATTTTCAGTATCACCCATTCTCATCAGTTCACTGTGCAGATAGAGTTGTTGTATGGATGGAGGATAGCATCTTCATGATGTCGGATGACTACTCCATGGATTTTGTGAGAGAGAGATAACTTCCTTTGGGGAAGAACTCTTTCATGCATTGGATTATATGGAGGCCACTCATGCTTACATTGCCCAGGATTGGGAGATTATTTGGAGGTGATAGTCTCTCCTGGGAGGCTCATTTTCAAAGGACATCATTTCTGTTTGAGTATGAGTAGCTGCTTGATGGCATGGCAGCAACTTGGAGGATGACTTTGGCATGAGGGGATGTCAAGGTAGTAGGTGTTGAGCCTCAAATTTGTGCTTTCCTTCACCTCATTTTACCTCATTTTTCCCTTGTCCATTTCCATTTTAAACCCAATTGATCAATAAAAATAGTTAAAATTACTTCTAGAATGGTTTACATAACTGACTTGTTGAATTTTGTGATTGTTTCCATTGTTAGACATTTTGACCGGAACTAGCTGCAGAATGCAGGCATTCTGTAGCTAACCGGCGATTCTGCAGCTACCTTTATGTTTGAGCATGTTCCAGGTGGCCTCTTGAGGAAAAACGCATATAGGCATGATCCACGTTGTGCCTACATGGTGTGTTGCTCGTCATGGAAGAGGAAATGAAGTCTGTGTACGGTTATGCACGTGGGAACACATTTTGTGAAAGAAGACTCCTACTAGGACTGTTATAGTCCAGGTGTCTTTTCTCTTTTACGCAGCCACCTTAAAGACTCCTAAGATGATTTGGATTAGGAAGACATCATTCCTAAATTATTGTAATTATTGTTACTTGCATTTACTTTAAAAACTCTTGAATAGGCCGAGAGCTAGTTAGAAATTTTGTGTAGATTTGCTGCTAGATTTTGGTGTAAAACTCTGTGTTACGTCTTTTAAGACACAGAGCATTATGTTCAGACTATTGCATTGTTAATGGAGCAGACAAAATTATCTTGAAGGCGTGATTTAATTGTGAAGTTGAATGCCGTCAAGTGGTAGAGGGCCCCTGCCCCTTGAACGGATTTCCTTAGCGTAAACTAGATAAGTTTTTCTTAGCTGTCTCTACGTTTTGCATATTGAATTAGTAGTTGCTTTGTTTTATATACTGTGGTCGTATTCGTTCCAGTTCTTCCATAAGAAGACATTCTTCCAGCAGACCAAAATGATGAATGAATGATGACTATGGTATTGTAGAATATCAGTTAGATTTGTATTTGTTTTAGCTAGCTACTGTAGCCATAATTCGTTCCAGTTCTTCCACAAGAAGACACTTTGCCAATAAATCAAAACGATGAATGTTTAATGACTATGGTACTGTAGGATAGGATTTGTATTTGTTTTAGCTAGCTACTGTAGCCATAATTCGTTCAAGTTCTTCCACAAGAAGACACTTTTCCAATAAATCAAAACAATGAATGTTTAATGACTATGGTACTGTAGGATAGGAGTTGTATCTGTTTTTAACTAGAGACTGTAGTTATATTCATCATAGTTCTTTCACAAGAAGACATTCTTCCAATAAATCTTAACAATAAATGATGAATAGCTATAGTGTCATAGGAATTAGTTGTAGTTTTTAGTCTTCACTATCATAGTTGCACTTGTCCTAATCACTCTTCCACAAGAAGAAATTCTTCCAAGACATCCTTAAGAAGTTCAAGATATGACTGTGATGTGACAACTAAGTTTCATTTTGCATTTAATTCATGTCCAGCTACTTCATTTCAAAGTTTGATGATGGCTTATGTTTTAACATTGTTCTAGTTTAGAAGCATCTTAAGCTCATGTTTAAATCAATTCATTGCATTTATATCTCATAGTCACACTGTCACCCTTTGCACAGTAGATCATTCTAGTTGATAGGATTCCTAAGACAGCCTTCATTATTTACAAATATCTTTTTGTTCTGAAAACTATCAGCGATCCATAACTTTAGGAACAGAAGATAACATCATTACAAGGTCTGAAATATCTCTGCAAATTCCTCACTATAAACAGAGTTTTTCCTCAACAGAACTACCCTGAAAAGAAACCAATAACTCTTGAAGAATAGACTCTGACCTTCAATTGAAATTGCAGAATAGAACTAGAAATTAGTCATGAATAGATGAGTTTAGAATAGACTGTTGCATCATGATTAGTGTCTGATTGTCTAGTTAGAAAATTTGCATATTTAAGTGATCATTTCTCAAAGTCTAGTTTGTGTCATTTGTTTAAAAAGTCATCATCAAGCTCTTGTTTCTATTCAGTCATAGTTTAGATGTTGTTTCAAGTGTTTTTGATTACATTTTCCATTCCATACATTAGGCTCAACTGTGTTTTTGACTACCACTCTCTTTTCATTAGTTTTCTAGGCATTTTCATTGTAAACATAAAACTTCAAAAGACCAAAAACATCATAAATCAACATAAAAGACCAAAACATCACAAAACACTACATACAACGCACTAGGAAACAAGCACCTAGGTACATATGGTAAATTTCACTTCAGCAGTTTACAAATCCTGGTTGACAATTAAATGAACTCAGTTTAGGAGACTAGATTGAGGCACAACATTTTGGCGCCGTTGCCGGGGAAGTGAAAACTAGGTAACCTTTGTTTCTTAGCATCCAAAAAAAATTTTATGCTTAGGGAGAGAGATTCAAGAGGAAGATTTATAAGCAGCAGAGGCAGAAGTTTGACATCTAGAACACCACTTGTTTCATCCAGATCCAGAACTAGTACACCTTCAACTCAAACCCATCTTCCATCCTTTACTGATCCTGGACTTCTAGAAGATCTAAGGTCACCTATTCCATTAGAGAAACCTTCCACTTCATCCACTGAACCTGCCATAGAAGAGGATCCCAAAACCTTTGTTGAGGATACAAACCTTTCTACTTCCACAGGAGAGTCAACCATGGCAGAAGAAGGAGGAGGAGGAGTTGTTAATGGAGAAAACACATTTGGAGGAGGTAGAGGAAGAGGTAGAGGAGAAGGAGGAAGAGGAGGTAGAGGTGCATATGGAGGAAGAGGTAGAATAGGAAGCTCTTTTGGGTTCCCTATACTTGATGGAGAAACCAATACAACCATGAAAAACATTTCACCTTCTGTCCTTCCGAACTTCTATGGACTTAAAACTGAGGATCCTGAAACTTTCTTATTCGAGTTTGAAGTACTGTGTAGGACTTATGACTACCTTCAAGATGCCCAAAAATTGAAATTATTTCCTTCAACTCTGAAAGGAGCATCATTGAAGTGGTTTATGAGCTTAAGCAGTAGTTCCATTAGGACATGGGAAGACATGAAACAAGCATTTCTAGAGAGATACTTGGATTATTGTATGCCAGTTAATCATAAGGAAGAAGTATTCAAGATGTTACAAAAAGAAGATGAAAACTTAGAAGATTTGTTGGAAAGATTTAAATACAACATAAAAAGGGCACAAATGGAAAACCTAGATCAAGACACTTTAAAATCTCTTTTGTTGAAAACTATTAGGGATGAATGGTTGGATATCCTTAACATGATGGGAAAAGGGGATATATCACAACTCACATTACCTGAAATATCTGAGTTATGTATCAACCTTTCCAGAGGGAAATCTAAAACTGCCAAAGGTCCAAGAGATCCTGCTCTTGCAAGAGCAAGTAAATCTGCTTCTGGGACAGTAAGTAGATCAGAAATAGGACACATGCTTGATGATTTTAAATCTGACATCTTGGGGAGTCTTAGTGAACAAATAGACACCCTCAAGATACAAAACAAGAAAAAGGATGAATCTGATGCCTTGGCAATCTTTTGTCCCAAATGTAGGAAGAAACATGCCTTGAGAGAGTGCCCTTTGGATGTAAAAGTTGTAGAAACCTATGTTATTTGTTCTGAGAAACATGAGACCAAGAATTGTCCTTCTCTTCCTGGTCTCAAGGCTGTTTTTCAAGAAGAAACTCCTACAGATTCCACAGAATCTCTTAACTTTGTATCTAGAATACCTTGGCAGGGACCTCAAACACAGGGATTTCATGATCAAATGTATAATCAACCTCCACCTTGGAATTCTTGGCAGCAACCTTGGCCCCAATTTCAAAATCAATCTCAAGCTTGGGCACAAGGATCACAAGGTCCCTATGGAATATACTCTCCATATTATCAGTATCCACCATCCTATCCACCATACCCACAAAATTTTCCTCAAAATCTTCAACAAAATTTTCAACAAAATTCTCAACAACATCATCAGAACCAACCTCATCAAAATCAACTACTTCCATTACCATTCCCTCAAAAATCCAATCAATTACCAGCTCAGCCCATACCAAACCCCAATAATAAGAATCCTCAGAATACATACATGTTAGAAGGACAACAATTTCCAACTTATTTAATTACTCCTCTAGACCTTAGTGATGTTCAACTTAGGTCTGGAAGGATACTTGAGAAGAGGAAACCTTCTGTGATCATACAAGAACAAGATGATTCTGAGGAAGACTCCCTACGGGTTAATAAAAGTCTTGAGGAAGAAACATCCTTTCAAAGCCAAAACATTGAAAAACTGAAACAAAAAGATCCAATAAGCCCAACTCCAGTATTAGAGCAACCATCCACATCTACTTCTATACCTCCCTTTCCGGAAAGATTACAAATTGACAAAGGTGTAGAAAAACAAATACTGGTGCCTAATTATGATTTCTTGGATGAATTGAGAAATGTTTTCATTAAAATTCCATTATTGCAAGCCATCAAGGAAATCCCAATTTTAGCCAAAACAATAAAGGAGTTGAGTATGAATACAACAAAGAAAAGAATAAGAGAAACCAAGAAAATTCAACTGGTAGGACAAATAGCAGACATTATGATGGGTAAGATTACTATTCCAAAGTACCTTGACCCAGGAAATCCAGTTGTCAAAATTCACATCAATGGAATTGAAATTCAAAACACACTCATTGACTTAGGAGCAGCAATAAATATCATGAGTAGACAACTCATGGACAAACTGAAACTTCCTAATCTTCTCTTTACACCCACACTATTACAACTAGCAGATAGATCTGTGATCAGACCAGATGGGGTAATAGAAGACATTCCAGTGTCCCTAGACTCTTGGGAGTACCCCGTGGATTTCATGATCCTTACACCCAAGAATAATCTAGGAGGCCATCCTGTTATACTAGGAAGACCTTGGTTAGCTACAGCTGATGCTTTTATTAGTTGTAGGTCCGGTGATATGTATATTTCTGATGGAAGTTCAACAAAGAAATTTACTTTATATCCTCCAGCTAGGACAATTACAGATCTAGATGACACTCAATGGATAGAGGATGAAGAATATTTGCAACCACTCTTCACAATTTCATAAATTAGTGAAGATAATCAAATTCTGAATACTCTAGAAAATTTTGAATCTTCTCCAGAACACAAACAAGAATCATTTCAAGAGAAATCCAATATTGAGTTCTTGTCATCTAGACAGACGTCTCTTCATTCTATGGACAAATTTGGCAGTTCTACAAGTGAAATTTTTCCAGGTAAAACCTTGAACATAAACAAAAATCTGGAAAAATCTCAACAAGAAGAACTAGTCAAAGTATTACAGAGACATTCTTCTGCATATGCATGGGAATACACTGACATGAAAGGGATAAGTCCCAAGACTTGTACTCATCACATCTATATAGAGGCAAATTGTAAACCAATCAGACAACCTCAAAGACGGATGAATCCAAATCTTAGGGAAATTGTCAAGGAAGAATTACAAAAATTGTTAAATGTTAACTTCATCTATCCTATTTCAAATAGTCAGTGGGTTTCCCCTTTAGTAATTGTACCTAAGAAAAATGGAAAATGGAGGGTGTGTGTTGACTACCGAGAACTGAATAAAGCTACTCTTAAAGACTATTTTCCCTTACCTTTCATAGATCAAGTATTAGATACATTAGCAGGTAAAAATTACTTTTCATTCCTGGATGGATTTAGTGGTTACAATCAAATCCAAGTAGCACTTGAAGACCAAGATAAAACCACATTTACTTGTCCTTGGGGTACCTATGCCTACTCAGTATTGCCATTTTGATTGTGCAATGCACCTGCAACATTCCAAAGGGAAGTATTAGGAATTTTTTTCTGATCTAATACATGACTGTGTAGAGGTGTACATGGATGATTTTACAGTTTATGGGGATACATTTGAAGAGGCTTTAGAAAACTTGGAAAAAGTTCTAAAAAGATGTCAAGAAGCAAACCTTTCTCTTAGTCATGAAAAATGTTTTATGATGTTTACTGAAGGTATTGTTTTAAGGCACCACATTTCAGGGGATGGGATTAGAGTTGATGAAGCGAAAGTTGAAGTTATTTCTAACCTATCCATTCCAAGTTGTCAAAGAGATGTAAGAAGTTTTCTAGGATTTACGGGGTACTATCGGAGATTTATAGAAAACTTCACCAAAATAGCATCTCCTCTTTTCAAATTACTCACCAAAGATTGTGAATTTAAGTGGACTTCTGATTGCCAGTTAGCTTTTGAAACCCTGAAAACCAAAATTTCTGAAGCACCTATATTAAGGGGACCTAACTGGAAGTTCCCTTTTCATATCTCGACAGATGCTTCCGATACAGCTCTAGGAGCAGTATTGGGACAGAAAGATTTAATTCCCTATGCCATCTATTATATCAGTAAAAATTTGACTCCTGCAGAGTTAAACTATACTGTAACTGAAAAAGAGTTTTTAGCTGTTGTTCATGCCATTAGCAAATTTAGACACTATATAACCGGCTATGAAACTTTTATTCACACTGATCATTCTGCCATTAGATATTTAATGAATAAATCAATCACTAATGGTAGAGTTATAAGATGGTTGTTATTATTGCAAGAATTCAACATTAATATTCTAGATAGGCCTGGAAAACAAAACACTGTGGCTGACTTCCTGTCTAGAATTCAAAATATCAAAGATGACACTCCGGTTGAAGATCAATTTCCTGATGAATATCTTTTTGCAGTCTCTACTCAAACTCCATGGTTTGCCGATATTGCTAATTATTTAGTTTCAGGAAAGTTTCCTTCAATTATGAATGCAAGGGATAAAAGAAAAATCATTAATGATAGTGCAAGATATTCATGGGTCGCTAATGAGTTGTACAAGACAGGTTCAGATTTGATCATTAGAATGTGTGTTCGTGAAGATGAGATGCCTGAAATTCTCAAGGCATGTCATGATGAACCTTGTGGCGGACACTTTGCAGATAAGAGGACAGCCTATAAAATCCTTAATTTAGGATATTATTGGCCATCTTTGTTTAAAGATGCAAGGGAATATGTCAAAAGGTGTGACAGTTGCCAAAGGGTAGGGAAACCTTCTCCTTCAGGTGAGATGCCATTGCAACCTCAGGTACACATTGAACCTTTTGAAAAATGGGCCTTGGATTTTGTAGGACCTATTAGTCCTCCATCTAGACAAAATAAATACATATTAGTTTGCACTGATTATGTTACTAAGTGGGTAGAAGCTAAACCATTACTTGTTGCTAATGAATCATCTGTAGTTACTTTTCTCTTTGAGGATATTTTTACTCGTTTTGGTGTCCCAAGGGAAATTGTTACAGATCAAGGAGCTCAATTTACATCAAGGCTAGTGGAGCAAATGATGGAGAAGTACAAAATCAGACATAGAACATCTACTCCTTATCATCCACAAGCAAATGGTCAGGTGGAATCCACTAATAAAGTCATTAAAGGAATCCTAACAAAGACTGTTCATCTACATAGAAGAGATTGGGTAGATAGGCTTCCTGAAGCCTTGTGGGCCTATAGAACTACATGGAGAAACACAACATGCCATACTCCTTATGAGCTTGTTTATGGAAAGCAAGTTTTGTTTCCTATAGAGTTCCAAATCCAAACATTCAAGATGGCAGTTCAGCTAGGACTTGATCTAACGAAGGCACAAAAGCATAGACTGGAGCAAATTAATGAATTGGATGAGATCAGACAAGATGCAGTTCAGAAAACAAGTCTAGTCCAACAGCAAAGGGCTAGATGGCATGACAAGTACATCAAAAAGAAGAAATTTAAAGAGGGTGATTGGGCTCTCTTGTTTGATTCAAAATTCAAGGATTTTCAAGGGAAATTTCAGACACATTGGCTTGGGCCATATGAAATTGTTCAAATTTTTGATAATGGGGCAGTAAAAATCAGAACTATAGATGAAGAAGAGGTCACTTTTCTTGTGAATGGCCATAGATTGAAGCTATACCACAAGCCACTCTCAAGAGAAGAGTTTGTCAAGAAGTTCCAAGGAGACAATTATGTGAAGTTAATGAAGAAGAGTCTCTCTTCTTCATCAACTTGATTAAATTTTCTAAAGCATTTCTCTTAAAAATAAAAAAAAATAAAAAAAAAAAATAAAGGTATAAACATGAAAACCAATCACTGATTGGCATGTTTATACAGAAAAGATAGGGTGAAAATCAGAGTTTCTCTGACACTCTAACTTTTCCCATTTTTGTTTCTAAGCAGTTGTTATAAAAATCATAAGTTCAGTGCCATAGTACTTATGATTCATTTCATCTTATTCCATTCACTATCCATCCATACTTCATCTCATCCATCATTCACATCTCACTTCATTCCATTTCATTCATTTCACTCCATTCCATTTCATTCATTTCACTCCATCTTCCATTCACTACATTCTCATGTCAAAACATAGAATTTGATATCTTGCTGCAAGAGAATAAAAATATGCCATGAATTGCAGCACAGCCCTTATGTTCCTTCATTCCATGAACTGAATCCATTCTTATTTCATTATCCATTTCATAATCCATCATCCATTTCATCCATTTTCATAAACATTTCACCCATCTCCCAGAAACATTTCATTTTCATAATAAAAGTGTTCTACAGGGACATTCTGCAGCTCAGTGTACATTCTGTAGCTGATCGGCCTTTCTGCAGCCCGATAGTTTTTCACAGCTACAAATCCTGAAGACATCAACCAGCAGACATCAGAGTTACAAAAAAGTGATCCAGAGAATTCATGAATCAAAGACATCAATAAAATAGTGAAAGATTCCTCCAAAGATGAGCAGAGAAGACAAAGGCTACACAAACATCAAGGGAAGAGGTAACAAATTTAAATTACGATGGCAATTCATGAAAATTTAGCATAGTTTAGTTGTGAAATGATTCAAAGAGTTGTTTTAATTATTTTATTGATCAAACACCAAACCTAACCCTCTATAGACTTTGTATTAAAACTTCCAATTCAAATTTTCTATCCAATAGCATTTGAGCGGTGGAACGGCCAAATCATTTGAAATTCCCACGACTCTTAACCAAGTTCTTTAATGATGAAGATTTTTTCTGCCGTCGTAAATCCTCCGCTGTCTCCTCAAATCATTAATGCATTCCTCCACCTCACTTCACCACTCTATGCCGTGACCATTTGCCATAACGTTATTCCGTAGCCAGTATTACATTCCGAAGGCAGAAGCATTATTATCATCAGGGACAGAACAGAAGAGGTACATTGCAAGCATAACGGTGTGAGAACTCACTGAATAGAGAGCATATCACTGAGAACAAAGTTCGGAGCATTGCACTGTCAACACAGAATTGTGGCCGTGAAGAGTTTAAAGCCTGTTGCTACCAAAAGACAGAGGTGCTAAAATTGAAGACTTTGCTACCAAAAACAGAGGTATGGTAGTAATTGAAGTTTGAAGTCTGTTATTACCAAAGACAGAGGTGTGGTAGTAACTGGTTTTGAAGTTATTGTTATCCGAGACAGAGAGGCTGTAGTGTTGAATTTGAAGCATACCATTTGCAACCAGAGACAGAGGTTGAGTTTGAAGTCTGGTGTTACTAGAAACAGAAGCGTTTTTCAGTGATTAAGTTTGAAGTCTTCTGTTACCAGAGACGGAGGTATTGCACAAAAATAAATTTGGAATCATCTACCACTGTCTATCAGAGACACATTAGCCCGAAAATTGAAATTGCTTCCATATCATTCCAAGGTTCAACAGAAGTACATCAGTCCGAGGATTCGAAGGCATTTTCCAAACAGAGGCATACAAACCAGAAATTTTTAAGACTGTAGCTATTTCAAAGGTATGTTCTTCCAAAATTGAAGCCATTTTTTTTTAGAGATTGAAGCCATTTTAATCCGAAAGTAAAAGCCATTGTTTTGTGGATAGAGAAGAGTGTTAATTGATAGTGAAAAATCATGGGTTTCATCGTAAGGATTGAGCCTATAGGATCAAAATATTTAGAAGGTTATCCACAATGCAAGGAGATGCTACAACAAATAGGATGGCTCCAATTCTTGGAAAAGTTTAATGGTTGCCATAAGGAAGTCACCAAAACGTTTGCTAGATCATTCCAAGGCACTGAGGTTGAAATAGGAGATGTTAAGTTTACTATTAATGAAGCTTTTATAGCAGAGGCTACAGGATTATCCAGAGCTGGGGAAAGATGGTTTAAAAATAGGGAATTCCATAATGACTCATGGAAACAAATCCTAAAATCACCAAACATGGATGTTAGTGTGTTCAAGAAGGGAATTCCCAGTACAGCATTGAAGAGCAAATGGAGGAATATACTACTTCTTTTACAAAAAATTGTTACATGTGAGGGTAGGTATGGGAGATTTTATGTCTACCATATGAGACTAATGTTGCATTTTCTAGGAGAAGATTTGAATTTACCATATTTCTTGTATCAAAGTCTGAAGAAAATGGCTTCCTGTGTTCAGAGAAGAGTTCAGTTTTTGGAAACAACCCCGTATCATCATGGGTTAGTAAAAATTTTAATTGAGCATCATCTATCTAAATCAAATGATACATGGGGTGATTTCTTAATAAGAAATCATTTTGAGGAAGCAAAAGAACTATCACCTGAACCACAAGCCACAAAGAGAAGTAGGAGATGGAGGACTCCAACAGGTAAAATTGACAAACCGGTTCAAGAAAGCAGTGAAGAAGTCATTCTGGAGAAGTTGACTAGAATCAAGAGTCAACTCAAGGCAGAGAAGGAAATAAAGGAATCTGTTATTGAAAAAGGGGAGGGTTCCTCTCAACTTAGGAGAAGTCACAGATTAAAAGGAAAACTAAAGAAAACATCAATCAAACCAACAGGGGTAATCAATATTGAAGATGAAGAAACATCTATGGAAGAGTATGATGATGAAGATTTTTATGAAGGCACCCCTGAGATTGATCCTGCTCAACAGGAAATCTATGATTATGTGGAAACTCTAGAGAGAACAGCCTCAGAAAGAGAAGAGAGAACCCCCAGTCCTCCACTAACTGAAACTGATATATTGAGGAGGGATAGGTATGAGTTGGAAGTGTTGAATAGACACATCAGAAATGAGAATGAAATTCTCAAAGATCAAATCAAGCTCAAGACTGACATGAACTCAACCTTATCCCTGCATATAGACAAAGTGGAGAGAACCAATGAAAAGATGAAGACAAGGAATAGAAAGTTGATCAGAGCACTCACAAACCTCAGGTTCAAACTTGTGATCAGGAAACCCAGAAGGCCTTTAGCATGTAGACAAAGGAAAAGAAGGGGATTAGATGTCCTTGCAGAAGCCTCAGAATTCATAGGATAATTTGCATGAGGACATGCAAAGAGACAACAGTGGGGGTATGTTGAGCCTCAAATTTGTGCTTTCCTTCACCTCATTTTACCTCATTTTTCCCTTGTCCATTTCCATTTTAAACCCAATTGATCAATAAAAATAGTTAAAATTACTTCTAGAATGGTTTACATAATTGACTTGTTGAATTTTGTGATTGTTGCCATTGTTAGACATTTTGACCGGAACTAGCTGCAGAATGCAGGCATTCTGTAGCTAACCGGCGATTCTGCAGCTACCTTTATGTTTGAGCATGTTCCAGGTGGCCTCTTGAGGAAAAACACATATGGGCATGATCCACGTTGTGCCTACATGGTGTGTTGCTCGTCATGGAAGAGGAAATGAATTCTGTGTACGGTTATGCACGTGGGAACACATTTTGTAAAAGAAGACTCCTACTAGGACTGTTATAGTCCAGGTGTCTTTTCTCTTTTACGCAGCCACCTTAAAGACTCCTAAGATGATTTGGATTAGGAAGACATCATTCCTAAATTATTGTAATTATTGTTACTTGCATTTACTTTAAAAACTCTTGAATAGGCCGAGAGCTTAGTTAGAAATTTTGTGTAGATTTGCTGCTAGATTTTGGTGTAAAACTCTGTGTTACGTATTTTAAGACACAGAGCATTATGTTCAGACTATTGCATTGTTAATGGAGCAGACAAAATTATCTTGAAGGCGTGATTTAATTGTGAAGTTGAATGTCGTCAAGTGGTAGAGGGCCCCTGCCCCTTGAACGGATTTCCTTAGCGTAAACTAGATAAGTTTTTCTTAGCTGTCTCTACGTTTTGCATATTGAATTAGTAGTTGCTGTGTTTTATATACTGTGGTCGTATTCGTTCCAGTTCTTCCATAAGAAGACATTCTTCCAGCAGACCAAAATGATGAATGAATGATGACTATGGTATTATAGAATATCAGTTAGATTTGTATTTGTTTTAGCTAGCTACTGTAGCCATAATTCGTTCCAGTTCTTCCACAAGAAGACACTTTGCCAATAAATCAAAACGATGAATGTTTAATGACTATGGTACTGTAGGATAGGATTTGTATTTTTTTTAGCTAGCTACTGTAGCCATAATTCGTTCCAGTTCTTCCACAAGAAGACACTTTGCCAATAAATCAAAACAATGAATGTTTAATGACTATGGTACCGTAGGATAGGAGTTGTATCTGTTTTTAACTAGAGACTGTAGTTATATTCATCATAGTTCTTTCACAAGAAGACATTTTTCCAATAAATCTTAACAATGAATGATGAATAGCTATAGTGTCATAGGAATTAGTTGTAGTTTTTAGTCTTCACTATCATAGTTGCACTTGTCCTAATCACTCTTCCATAAGAAGAAATTCTTCCAAGACATCCTTAAGAAGTTCAAGATATGACTGTGATGTGACAACTTAGTTTCATTTTGCATTTAATTCATGTCCAGCTACTTCATTTCAAAGTTTGATGATGGCTTATGGTTTAACATTGTTCTAGTTTAGAAGCATCTTAAGCTCATGTTTAAATCAATTCATTGCATTCATATCTCATAGTCACACTGTCACCCTTTGCACAGTAGATCATTTTAGTTGATAGGATTCCTAAGACAACCTTCATTATTTACAAATATCTTTTTGTTCTGAAAACTATCAGTGATCCATAACTTTAGGAACAAAAGATAAAATCATTACAAGGTCTGAAATATCTCTGCAAATTCCTCACTATAAACAGAGCTTTTCCTCAACAGAACTACCCTGAAAAGAAACCAATAACTCTTGAAGAATAGACTCTGACCTTCAATTGAAATTGCAGAATAGAACTAGAAATTAGTCATGAATAGATGAGTTTAGAATAGAATCATGATTAGTGTCTGATTGTCTAGTTAGAAAATTTGCATATTTAAGTGATCATTTCTCAAAGTCTAGTTTGTGTTATTTGTTTAAAAAGTCATCATCAAGCTCTTGTTTCTATTCAGTCATAGTTTAGATGTTGTTTCAGTGTTTTTGATTACATTTTCCATTCCATACATTAGGCTCAACTGTGTTTTTGACTACCATCTCTTTTCATTAGTTTTCTAGGCATTTTCATTGTAAACATAAAACTTCAAAAGACCAAAAAACATCATAAATCAACATAAAAGACCAAAACATCACAAAACACTACATACAACGCACTAGGAAACAAGCACCTAGGTACATATGGTACATTTCACTTCAGCAGTTTACAAATCCTGGTTGACAATTAAATGAACTCAGTTTAGGAGACTAGATTGAGGCACAACAGTAGGCAGCAGCGTGATGGAGCACTTTATTGTAGAATACCAGCGTTGTCTATGAGGAGGATTGATCCATGTTGGAGGACTCAGATTTGGTTGAGAGGTCCCAGGATCTTGGTGCATGCATGATTCTTGGATGGCCTTGATGGAGATGGTAGACACTTAGTGGATGATATGGTCATCTATTGTCGTGGAAGACTCTTCTTGGCTAGAGTTTCTAGTCTCAACGAGAAAATTTTGCACGCAGCACATGCGGATTTCCTAGCTATGCACTTGGATGCATACTTTTCCTTGCTAGAGTAGTTCAATTGGAGGGCATTCGGCATGATCTACATCAGCATATGGATATATTCAGAGCCCAGATGTCTTTTGGATACGTTGGCACAACCATTCCCTCACTCATTGGACGAGAGGGGGAGCATTCAGTTGAGCCATTTCAACTCAAGAGTTATAGTGCATGATGGAGGAGGTATAATTTCATGTTTGGTGTTGTAATTCTTTTCATTGATTGAGGAGCATGATGTATCAAGGATGCTTGTTCCTTCTTGAATTTTTCATGAGGATGTACTTGTAGCTACTTGCAGTTTTGATTTTGGCTAATTTCTTGATGGTTGTGAGGGAAGCCACATATTTCTCATTTTGCACCATTGGCACCAATTTGTATTCTCATGTTTTCATCTTATGAGGAGATGTATGGCAGCAAACAAGTGGCTAGTATAGCACTTTTTCATTTTTATTTTGAGGCAGGCCAAGGAGGCACTACGCAGTTCCATGAGTGGAACTTGAGACCACTCTCCAGTTGTCATTTGACAACTTATTTCTATTGCATATTGCTCCCTATACATTTCTGAGGTTGTATATCTATTGAGGAGCACTATTTGGAGGGTATTGTATGTACATCCCATTTGGAGCATGATTATCCCTATTATACATGCTTCATTTTGCAGGATATACCATGGGCAAACCATGATTGCCACGTTGCTACTTGTATCTTCTTGTGGGAGGGACCACTTGGAGAATTTGCAGAGGCATTTCATGGCTGATTTTTCTTGATGGGGTAGCTTGTGCCATTCTTGGAGGCCATGCTTTTCAGACCAAAGACAAAGGCAGCCCCATATGAGTATCATATGGAGAGAGGGCCATCATGAGAAGCACAAGCACACTCTCCATTCAGCCCCAACACATTGCAGAAATCAGGGGTGATATTTTCATTTGGATGATTGCATGGATGAAAGGATCATCATTGGGAGACACATTTTCCCATGCATATCATCACTCCTACCTTAAGGAGGCCTTAGCACAACAGGAAGGATTCCACTACACCTTCTATCTTTCCATGAGGAGCATTGTTGACAGCTTGCATAGTTAGGAGAGAGCATTGGAGGACAGATTCATTGCAGCATATTTGAGCAGTGGTGGGACCATTGATGCGGAGACCACAAGAGAAGAAGGAGGAGAATTTTTTTTTCTCTCTATGCAGTTGCTTGAGGGCAAGCAACATGTGGGAGGGGAGGACTGTAATGTCCCAATTTTTAGCCTCAAGCTAAAATGGAACATTATAGTTCCACATTTTATTTTTGTTTAATAAAATGGGCAAGGAGACACCTTAGCCCCTTTTAGATGAAGAAATAACACTCCTAATGTGAAAGGGGAGTGAATAAAGCAGCTGAGATAAACACCAATGGTGTGAATGAGACCCAACTCACTTGGATTAGTCATCTTTGACTAAATTCAACAGCGCTGCCTATAGAGGAGAAGCTTCCTAGAGAAGTTGCGCAGTTTTGGAGGGAAGACATTCATGAAAGGGTGGAAAACCTAATTGGTGGGACCATGGTAGAGAAGAGTTCTCTCACTTTATATGGAGGATATAGCAGCCCATTTTCATTATGCTATGTTTTATATTTCAGACAAGGGTTTGCAAAATCTTGCATCCCCGGGCTGTTTAGCAGGGTGATGGTGCCCTCGGGCACTAGGGTGTTCCCGGTCAGGAATCCCTACCTCTTCCTCAAGGAAGGATGAGTATTGAGCTACATTTCCTCAATCCAACATTGGCCATAGCTTCATTCATGTTCTACAGCGTTATTTCTGCAGCAGAGAGGACGTTGTGTCGCTGGGTGCAGCAAGAGAGGAACTCATGGAGTCTTCTTAGCTTGTTTTATTCAATGGTGGAGGGATCTATTCATTGGAGGAGCTGCAAGGAGGATTCTTGGGCTTCATTTCAGATTTTTTTTCATGGGCCAACATTCCATCATCTCCCACTACGCAGTCCATGGAGGAAACTGCGTTATTTTATGGAGCGAGTGAGAGAGGGTTTCATAGAGATCATTAGGAGTTTCTTTTGAGACAAAGGGATCAGCCCTTTGTATTGGAGGCATTATCAGAGGAGGGCACTTACATTTCAGATATACCATAGCCTCATTCATATTTTGTATCATTTGTAGTAACAACTCTTTTGTCACATTTTTGTATGTTCCGGCATTTCTAGCAATCTTTCCTAGATTAGCTAGAAATCATGTATTTCAGCCCATTTCTCTTTATTGGGCTTATTTCTTGTATTCCTTCAGCCATACATATATTTTATTCATATTCCGTAGCTATGCCTTCATATATACTGCGCAGTTGCAGCTACTCCAGCATTTTGTGGAGTTACAGCTACTTATGTATTTCATTTCTTACTCGTTGGAGGTTTGCTCTTAAAGTTTGAGTGGCTTGTCCCTCATCTATTTATTGTATATTTATACTGATATATCATAATATAATTTTGGCCATAGCATTTCCCTCTCATGATTTATTCATATCTGTAGATTTTCATATTCATGTTCATATGTTGCTGTAAGCTCTCTCATTAAGCAATGTTTTAGAGACCTAGATTGGGGAGATCTGAATAACCCATCTAGTGTTATTTATTTGAGCTCATTTTCTGTATGGGAGTTTTATTAGAGTTGTTTTAGGGCATCCCAGCATTAGATAGCCTTATTTATGCAGCAGCTTCCTTATACAGTGTCCTCGTGGGTAGCTGTAACAGAAATTCCCGAGGTGGAATATTGCATATCCATAGGCAGAGTCTGTGAAGGGCCAGCTAGCCTCAAGATCTCTCCCTTCTTTGAAGGAGACATATCCTGTAAATGCCCCAACATTCGATCTTTGAAATGGACTTGCAATTTCTCACTGAAGGAGGAAAAATGGAACATCTAAGATGTTCCCGATGGAGCAGCATGTTCCTGAAAAAGGGACATTACATAATTACCCATTTTACTGTGTAAAATTGTGGTGACGATAGCGGCAAATACAGTAGACCAATCTCAAATCCCTCAATTCTAGGTAAGAGTTGAGATCTCTCCCTCCATTTTAAGTCATTTCTTACTATCTGTAACTTCCAATTTTTAATTCTGGGGGAGGAAATGTGAATATTAGGGCACGGTGGTTGGCGCAGGTTTCAAGCATGGAGTCGCACCAGCTAACCAATTTTTTACACTAGGGCGTGCCCATTGGCGCGACTGTTTGGGAAACAGTTGCACCAACGGTGCAAACCATTTTTTGTGAAAAATTCTAGTCAAATACTCCAATTATTCACAAGTTTAAGGTTCAAAAATGGCTAATACCATTCATATCAATGTTCTTGCAGGTAGAAAGTGGAAAAATGGTCATAGAATGGAAAGAATGAGAACATAGTGAAGAAGTTGAACTTTCCATGGAAAATGAGAGAGTCATGGAAGCTCTCAGAGACTGTGGATTGAAAAAATTATTCCTAACACCATGTCTCTGGGTTCAACCGGAGCTACTGCAATATCTGATCAGTAGCTGGGACAAAAATCAAGAAAAATTCATCCTTCGGGATCAGGAAATTGAGATTGAAGTCTCTGACGTCTATTTTATAACAGGATTATCACGGAGGGGAGC
Organism: Pinus albicaulis; assembly: GCA_034641835.2. Classification (NCBI taxonomy): domain Eukaryota; kingdom Viridiplantae; phylum Streptophyta; class Pinopsida; order Pinales; family Pinaceae; genus Pinus; species Pinus albicaulis. Next base: position 648,294,442 of record CM076573.1, on the reverse strand, counting down.
AGCACCAATCCTAACTTGTACTCGGCCCTGTATGGAGAGTATGTCCATGGTAATGGAAAAGGTATGTCCATGGGCACAGAAGGGAACAGGAACTGGGAAATTTGATATCCAAACTATCCCAGACTTAGCACTAAAAGTAGTGCTACATACCATCACACGAGCTACGGGATCACAAGCACCGCACGAAGCAACAAAGACATAGTTTCTCCTTGCTGTAGACTTATTGACACCAACCATCTACAACTGGGCAGAGGCCGTGAAAATCAACATGAAACGCCAGCTAAAAAAATGCAAAAATACCAAATTGAAGAAATTTGGTTATGGATCTATTATGGTATCGTTCTTCTTGGAACGACTACCTATTTTTCAGCGACAGGAGGTCATATTCCTGACACCACCAGCGAGAGAACCATGGATGGCCTGATGGGAAGCTCAGATGCCAAGGGCAGGGGGTAGTCAACAGATGTCTTGGAGACCGAAATTCTTCAATTGGCTCCGTCGACAATTGATTTTTGTGGAGGACTGGCCCTACTCTGGTATAAATTTCACTGATGATCTAGACCTCCCACTCCTGGAGGGAGAAGTTTGGATAAATATTTGGGTCAGACTCTTTTTTTAATTTTTATGAGTCTTATGATAATTTTTTATTTATGCATGTTCTGACATTAAATCCATACGTTTTCAGATGTTGGCCCAGAGAAACCCGTAGGCATATCACTGATAGCAAGGCGAATCCCTTGCGATTTTTACCCTTAAGGTGAGGGTGGCGAGGAAGATGAGATAGTGCACAATCTGGAGGGAATCACAAGAGGAGTCCTAGACTATGCATGATTTGATGATGTTCCTCACACCTACTAGAGACATACCATATGGGTGCCCAGCCGAATTCACCACTTGCTGAGGCGAATTGTACGGGCAGTGACATGCTACCATGAGCATCATGCTGATTAGACACCTAGGTTTTATCTGCATATTTTGAGAGACATGATGTCTCAGGATGTAACAAAAACACACATATGTTTTTTGAATTTATGATGCACACAACTGAAAACATGCGATATATATATATATATATATATATATATTCCTACATGGATCTTTTACATGATGATGATTTTATAAATTAGGAAAATGTCTATCTAATACAATGAGCCACTATATTAGTTAATGTATTCATTCGTCTAGGAATATGCTGATATGTAATAAAATAAAAATTTCTTTCTAGAAAACGAATACATAAATACAATCTCAAAATGTACGGATTTCTAATTGAATAATGACTATTGAGCTGAAGAAAGACAAGTTATGAAGTTATGTTTACAAGTAATGCACATATGCTGAGATTGATTGCTTCAGTTAATAGCTCAATGACAGCACTATATTTGGCGACATTATTTGTGGTTCATCCTAGACAAATAACTTGCATATCTATCAACTCACCAGCAGGATCATAAATCACCCAGGCTGCCGAAGACAAATTCCTGGTACTATGGGAAGCATCATCCACGAAACCGACATAAGGGGTAATAGACATATGCACAATAAGCAAGACCCAATGAGCAGGAAAACGCTCACAAAGCACACCAAACCAAACATGTACAAAATGAAAAAAACACCTATGTACAAAAATTATGCATGAATGATTCACACATATTATTTTTTGAGATACAACCCATTTATGAGTTGTTCAAGAGTATGAACTTCGTAATCAATAAGCTCATATGTCCCATTTTGCAATACACGTTTAACGATGTAGGGCCCATGCCACATGGGTTGAAATTTCCTAACCCCCAGCTTGTCATCAGCTTGGTCATACAGGAGTAAGAGATCTCCTTCAATGAAAAAATGACGGTAAATTGACTAGTCAAAATGAGCTTTGACCCGCTTCTTCTGCGCTTTGATAACCAAATCAGCAAAGAGGCAGGTTTCATCCAGTCTTTCTAAATAAAGGATACGCTCTTCTTCTTGCGAAGTATTGGGCAGTAATTCAACATCCAACTTGAGTGAAGTTATTTCACATTCAATCGGGAGAGTAGATTCAAGGCCATAAACCAACTGGAAAGGAGTGAACCCAATTGCATTCTTTACTGAGGTTCGGTACGCCCAAAGAGCCAAAAATAACATGAGATGCCAATTGGATTTGTGGATCCCAATCGTACGTTGAAGCATGGTGACAAGAAATTTGTTCACAACTTCAACCTAGCCATTGGCTTGAGGGTAGTATGGCATTGAGCTATCGTAATGCAGACTGAACTTAGAAGTCAACTCTGCCACCATATAATGCAAAAAATGGGAACCATGATCGGTAAAGATGGCTTGAGGGACACAAAACCTAGTAATAATGTGATTGAATATGAGCTGAGAAACTTTCTTGCCGTCGACGGCAAGTGTAAGCATTTCTTCAGCCCATTTGGTGAAGTAGTCCATGGCTACGATAATATAGGCATGCCCCCCGACCGAGTGAGGGTTACACATCATAAAATCAATGCCCCACTTTGCAAAGGGACCAACCGTAATGACAGGATGAATAGGGATGGGTGGTACATGCATCTTCCGTTGATAAATCTAGCAATCATGGAATTTACGAACCGTGACAATGAAGTCCTTGAAAATAGAAAGCCAAAAATAGCTAGAATAAAGAATTTTTTGTGCAGTAGCATAACCAAACATGTGACTGCCACATGTGACACTATGACAATCATTTAGGGCTTTCTCAGCTTCCTCGAGAGTCAAACATCAACGGAGTATAGAATCGACTCCAATACTATAGAGTGTATCTCCAACTATATGAAAGGTTATGACTGATGGCGGATGCATCGGCGAGCATCCTTCATATACTCAGATTTAAAAGAAAAAGTCTAGAGATAGACAATGATATCACCGTACCAAGGATCGTGGGTCCTAATCAAGAAAATTGAATCCTCTGGAATGGATTCCTCAAAACGAGAAGGAGCGGAATCGGAAGGGAGAGAACAGAGTAAATCAGAAAATACTAATGGTTTCTTAGACTTGGCAATAGTAAATTCCAAATAAAACTCCTAGAGAATAAAAATCCACTTCGAATTTTTCCCCCCATCAATTTTTGAGACAATATGTAGGTCATAGGGTGGTAATCAAAAATCACCATCACTGTGCGCAAAATAATATAATGAAGAAAACGCTGGACTGCTTGAACTGCAGCTAACGCTAACTTCTCAACATGTGCATAATAAGTTTCTGGGTCGAGAAGGTTACGAGAAAATTAATAAATAACATGCTCATGACCGTCATCATCATCTTGTACCAAAACCATGGAAATCGTGCTGAAAGTTGCAGTTAAATAGAGGGAAAAATCATGATGATAATGTGGAGGGTGGAGAAGAGGAGCATTGACAAGCAATGTTTTCAATGCATCAAAATATTTCTGAGCGATTTCATCCCAATAAAAAGGGACTCCATGCTTCAAAGATCGTGTGAATCCTTTAGCTACTTTAGCATAGTTAGGTATAAAACGGCATAAAAAATTAGCTTTCCCTTGTAAACTCTACAACTGATGCAATGAGGAAGGAGAGGGGAGATTGAAAATAGTCTCAACCTTGAGAGGATCAAGGCGAATTCCATCTTTGGACATGATAAACCCTAAGATTCTACCGAAATCAACGCAGAAGACACACTTGTGCAGATTAAGCTAAATTTTATAGTGTCGACAATGAAGAAAAATATGACGAAGATGGTCAGGATGGTCCCTACACTTAGCCGAATGAGCCTAAAGGTCATCCAAATAAGGTTGCACGATGCGACGAATATCAGGAAAGGCATAGGACATCGTGCACTAAAACGTGGCCCCAAAATCCTTTAAACCAAAAGGAATATTCTTATATGCGAAGGTACCCAAAGGACAGATGAAGGAAGTCTTTTGTTGATCAGTCGAGAAATTTTTTATCTGATTATAACCAGAAAAATTGTCCATAAGGGAAAAAATCTCGCTACCAACTCAGTCATCAATGATTTGATCGATGAAGGGAGTAGGATAATTATCCTTAGGACAAGCTCGATTGATATCATGATAGTCAACACAAACATAAATAGTGCCCTGTTTCTTATCTACAGGAACAATATTAGAGACCCATTCTGTCAATGGAATCGGATAAATGAAACCAGCTTTGAGAATCTTTTCAACTTCAGCCTTAATGGTAGCAACTTTCCTAGGATGCACCGGACGAAGACGCTGGAAAACAAGTTTTGAACCAGGGTAGGTAGGAATCTCATGTACCACGATGCTAGGATCAATGTTGGGCATTTCTTTGTAGGACCATGCAAAGACATCACGAAATTCATGGAAAAGGCTAGTATAAAATTGTACTTCATCAGAAGAACAAGTGACCCCGATATGGATGTTCTTGACGATTCCCAGTTTAATGGAAATGTCAATAGGCATCGTCTGTGAAATATTACTCAAGTTACCTTCCAAAAAAACTTCATGGTTCTAAACAGGCATTTGAAGTGGAGGAGAAGGAACTTGAGAAGCAGAATGCTCAAGACAAGTAGACATGGCCCAGAAACTTGGCAGAAATGAGGAACGATGATGACCATCATCCCACGGTAGATCGTCAAGAGACATGGTTTCCACGATGGCCTCATCAGAAGAAAACACATCCTTCAAAGGATCCAGTGAATCAAAATCACCAAGCCAAGGGGATTGAGAATAAATGTCCAGAGACATGCTCAAAGGAACAGAATCAGAGGACAGAGTGTCCGAAGTGGCAACGAGTTCACAATAATCAATTTCAATCAGACTCAACGGCATTGAATCTCTAAAAGAAGCAATCTGTTCAAGCGAAGGGATAACCCATGGGTCATCAGTTTAAGAAATCATGTTGACCTAAACAGTATTTGGTGGTGGAAGGGGAAAAGCACACATGAGGGTAGGATCCTTGAAAAGGCCCGACCCTATGCTTTCATAGGGAGTAGGAATATTATCCATGTACGGAGCATTGTTCTCAGAAGAAGAAGTGAAAAAATACATTTGATTGACACTAATAATATTTCCTTCATGCGGGAATTTAAAAAAAAGAAAGAGAGTGGACGGAACACACAGCATGGCGTGAGTCCAATTGCGACCGAGGAGAAGATTATAATTGAGTTTAGCATCAACGAATTCAAACTCGACATTGACTGTTTTCCCTTCCAACATAATCGGAAAACTAGTGAGAACACCAAAATATTAGACTCTATTCCATCAAATGCTTCAAGGGCATTGGGTGAAGAAGTGAGAGCTGGAGAGGCAATGGCTTTAAAACAAGTAGATGACATAACACAGGTAGACACACCCTCGTTCACAACTACCCGATGAATATCCAAACCATTAATACCAACTTGAATGATGAGCGCAATTTGGTGCGGGAGTCATGGGACGAAATTCTCTAAATTGAAAGCAAGCAAGCTAGTATCGGTAGGATCGACCCCACCTATCGCAGAGAACAAATATTTCTATTGCAAAAAACAACTTTGAAGTACTTCTAACACAGACATCGCAGCTGGCGCCTGAGCCAAATCCTCAAAAATACTGTAATGTTGAGCGGCACGGGCGTTAGGATTGTACAAATATTTGCAGAGCACACAACAGATTCAGTATTAGGTTGTTCAATTTCAAGAGGGCCAGAAATAGGTGGAGGAGGAGGAACATCAACGATTTTTTTCCCTGTTGCCTGACCCAAGCTGGAATAATCTTTCGATCAAGTAGAAATAAAAATGGGTGCAGAATTGTTCATCATGAAGACCTGAGAGCCAAATGGGGTAGAGGACTAAGGTTGCTCTACCATCTAGGTTTGCTGAGTTGGGAAAGGTTATTTAAGAATGGTAGGAGATGCTTGGGTGCCTTTGAGCAATCGAATCACTTCAGGCTGTGGAGGACAGTCCTTGGTGAAGTGCTCTTCATCACAAATCAAACAAGGATACTTCGGTTTGCGTTGAGAACTATTAGCAGAATGAGGTTTCAGAGAATCCTGTTTTGAGGTATCGGCTTTGGCCTTACCTTTACCCTTCTTCTTACCTTTAGAAGTGTTATCCATAGGATTGGCTTGAATGGCATTCACTTCTGTGGGTTTTCCAGAATTCGAAGTTGGCTGAGAAGCAACATTATTGGAATAAGTAGAATTATGCTTCCCATAATTAGATGAAGAACACTTCTAAGAAGTCTAAGATACAGAACCAATAATACCATCAACAAATGGATTCTCTGGTGTTTTATAATTTCTAGGTCGAGGAGCATCAAGGAAGATATCATATAATGCATTGGACTGAGAGTACACAAGATCAAGGTACTACGCATAAGCAATGGCTTGTTCCTTGGTTAGACAAGCCCCCATAGCTATGTCTTTGGCAATATGACTGACAAAGGAGGTAGTGAACCAATGAATCAGAAGTTCATCAGGAATTTCAAATTTGATCATGCGACGATGACGCCGCCACTCATGAATATGATCCGAGATATGAGTAGCTCGGTCTTGTTTCAATGAAGTGAGGAGATGTGTCTCGGTCTCATAGCGGATCGGTAACTGAAAATGTGTAAGGAATGCCATATCTAAGGAATTGAAATCTTGAAAAAATCCACGAGACAGCTCAATGTACCACTTTGCAGCGGCACCAGTAAGTGTTCGTTGGAAAAGACAGAGCCGAATAGAATCGTCAACCCAAGAGTTAGAGGAACACCACAAGTGGTAAGTCATAACATGTGTTTGGGGGTCTTCGCTAGGCTTACCCTCAAATTTAGGGAAATCACCAGCAATTTTGGTCGAAACCAGAGGCCAATACGACTTATGAATATTAGGATCATTTGAAAACTTTGACACATCAGGTAATTCTAACATAGCAAGAAATGGTAATTGAGTATTGAAAGTCATTGGAGGTCATTGATAAGGACCTATGTGTACATTCCACCCACTCCGAGTGAGATTATGTCCCCATAAATTTGTCTCTAAGGATTCAGATCATAGGGATTAGAAGCAGGATAATTCGGTTGATACTGGGGTTGAGGACTAGGATATTGAGTTGAAGTAGACCACTGTGGTCCTTGCTGAGTAGCATAAGGATTCTGCTGTGGAATGTAAGCATGGCTTTGAGGTTGATGATATATAGGTTGATTTTGAGGGTAAGGGATCTGGGGCACACTATATACTAGTTGATATGAAACTTGAGGATAGTAAGCGCACTGTGGTTAAGCAGGTTGACCTTGTGGAGTAGGTTGAGCAGGCTTCTAAGAAGGTGGACCTGGCTAAGTTGGGTAAACTAGTAGAACCGGGTACGAAACTGAAGGAATCTGTTGGTGGGCAAGTTGAAACAGCTGCTGAGCTGGTTGAACCAGCTATTGAAATGGTTGTTAGGGGCCACCAGGTTGTCCTTGTGGGAAAGTTTGGCCTGATGGTTGTGACAAACGAATTTTTCCCTGATAACTAGGTTGACCCGAAGAAGTACCGTAGGGTTGTCCTGGTTGCACAATATTTGGGTCATATTGAATATGCAGTTGTGATTGAGGTGCAACAGGTTGTCCCTTTGGTGGATAAATTCCCCCCCCAGGACCAAAATATGGTCCTGGTTGATTCATAGGTTGACTCGAAAGACCGGAGGGTTGTCCATGTTGGACCAAAGGTTGTCCTTATAAAGTTTGGCCTTGTGGACCATATGGTTGTCCCTGTGGACCAAAGCTAAGGCCCTGCTGAGCTAAAGGTTGTCCCATAGATGGTTGTCCTTGCAAGCTAGAGGGTTGCACAGGCAAGGTAGGTCTAAAATGAGAAACAGTCTGATAAGGATCAGTAGGAGGCAAATGGTCAGGATTACCATGCTCATCATAATGAAGCAGAAATGAATAAATAGGGTTACCAATAGCATCATAGTGATGAAAAAGAGGGTTTCCAGGAGTCTGGGATTGCTGAGAACCCTAAGAGCTCTGTTGTTGAATAGCCAACAGACACTCCTCAAAAGTAAGGTCGCCAAGAATCATGGGGGTAGTGGAAACAACACTAGAAGTAGATGAGGCCTCTGCCAAGGGAGCATAATGTCGATGAATATCCAACATCTGCTCATCAAACACATAGGTAGAAACCATAGGCATGGTAGAGGTAGACAAAGTTTCCACGACATGGGTTTGTGATCTACTCAGGCCAAGATTAACAGGCCACTTAGGATTGAGAAAGATAGACCTACGAGTGTGAAATTATCCAGATGGATGAGATGCAACAACCAGTGTAGACAAAGCCACATAGAAAATAGGTTGAACTGGGACAGATGTAATAGTAATCGATGGATCTGATGATGAAGGTGACGGTCCTAATGAAGGGAGGACCAAACTTCGTTGAGGAGTTACCATGCTAGATTGTGCTATTGATGCAACACTAGACATAATCTAACTCAAAGACCTATAGCTAGGCGGAAGTGACACCGATGGTGGAGAAGATTGGATAGAGGCACGAGAGAGATCTTCAGGAAAGAGTTAATATTCTCCTGTGGAAATAGGCATTCCTTCACTGCCAACAAGACTGGAGGAATCCATATCTGATTCTGCTGTAATATCTTCAAAAATACTACAAGGACTAGGAGGTATCGCAATAGCAATAAACGGGGAACTGACGTAAGAGGAGTAAATTCTCCTACTTCCCCAAAACCAAACCAAGCACTTGAAGGAGGCTAATTGAAATCAACTGGCTCGTCAAGTGAAGATCAAGTAGCATGGGGCTAGACAAATAGGAAAATAGGTTGTGAAAACTCAACAGACCTAGTGGACTGAGGGGTTTCAAAAGAAACATCCGGAAAAGAACCACCACTAGGAGGTAATGAGGACAACGAAACTAGATGTTCCACCACTTTGACTATATATCAAAATAGGAAGGAAAGGAGATAACCAATCGAAGGTTCCAAGATCAAGAACTAAGGAAACCAATCAAGCCAAGTAAGAAAACTTTTAATAGGCGTGTGATCGTAGGTGATTAATTTTATAACTTTGAAACCAAACTTTACTGTTTCATGTTTTAAGAGTTAAGAACCAGGTAAAAGATGACTCTAGTCACTTTCAATTGGAAACGAGTGTGAAAGGACAAGTTCTTAATGATATCTTCTCTTGTTTAAAGAGTCACGAAGAGATCAAAATGACTACTCAGGTACTCTAAGCAAGAGGGTGTACCAGGTTTCCGTGAACTGCCATATACACCTTGGTTTTCAAATGAAAGAGAAATGACCAAGGACTTAACGTATGTGCAGGTAGTCTTCTCAAATGCTGTGTTCAGTGTATCACGATTACAAGGCAGCTGACTCGGCTTCCTATGGATAAAAGGATTGCAACCTAGAGGGGTCTCCATTTATATACTCGATGGTACAGGGAGCACAAGTTCGTAATAACACTGTCTAAAGCCAAAAGGTGAATGACAACTACTATATTTTAAGATGCTGGAACACGTCTCTAGCCTAGACCACTAGAAATGTTGTGTTAGGTTTCAATGTTGCCTTAGGTTCATTGAGTAAATTTTAAATTTGATCTTGAATTATGTTTCAATTTCAAGGCCCTATTGAATTTGGAGCTCAACTTCCTAAATACAAACTATATGCAAATGAACATTATTTTCAATTCGATGAATGCTAGTTATGAGAAGGATAGAAATCTTTCAAACAATAACAAACAAGGAAAGTATGGGAAGAAAACTTCTAATGCCTCTAAAGAAATGAATCGAAAATGAAACTCCTTCCTAGATTGAAAAATGCTAGTTATGTAAAGGAATGTTTCATTTCGATGCAACGAAAGAATGCAAAATATATTATTTTTTTGAATTTTTCAATGAAATGAAGCACAACAATATAGTAATTCAATGGAAGAAAAAAAAGAAACACTAGTTTGAGTTTTGAAAATGTAGGGATTAAAATAGAATGAGTCAATCAAAGAAAAACAAACACAAAAACATTAAAGCTAATGCAACAAAATTTCAATCAAAAAGAGAGTTTCCCAAAATGACCCAAAATGAGAAATGTAATCGATGCCCAGAGCAAGAAGGGAAGGGCCAATAAAAAATGAAATGATTATTCAACCAAAACGAATACTCAAAGGATCAAGAAAAACTCCATGCAATGACCCAAAACGAGACTCACAACAATCAAAGAGACTTGCTTTTCAGACAAAAGGCTCAGTGTACAAGAACACTTAGAAACCCTAAAGCCTTAAACTAAACTAGCAGGAAAATGGACAAACGACTGAGAAAAACAAGTCTACAATAGTCAAAACAGTCCCAAAGACTTAATCACATGCAAAAAATAACCCAGAAGTAAGCACAATTGACCAAAAGACTCATTAAGGAGGTGAAACCAAATCCTACAGGGATCAGCGCGACTGTAAGGTTGTAATCTGTGCCATACAAGGGTTGGCGTGACTTCAAAAAGAGCAACCTGAATTAACCAGTGTGACTGTTCAGAGAAAAACTATGCGAAGCTAGATAACTATGAGAAAAAAGTGGAAAAAATAAAACCTAATGTGCGAGTTGGGGATTGTAGGGATAGTGACAAAATGTTGAGTAACACCTGGGTAGCAGGTTTTGGGTAGAGAACTACAACCTGTACCAGGAAAGGCCTAAAAAGTACGACCTGTCAGAGAGAGGTATTTTGGTGTTGTTCTTTGGCCGAGAGCTGGTTTTTTTTATGGTTGAGAGGCATAGGTTCCCCCAAGCATGTTATGGTCAAGCCAAAATTTATTTATAAAATGGGAATCTAAACACATTTTTATGATGTGGTGTGCCATTTGTTTTCATTATGGTTATGCAGTTCGAGAAAGGGAATGGAGGATTACCAATCTCTTTTGGTACTACATATATGAAGCAAATATGGTAAGTTTCTGAGTTGGCATACATGGTGTCAATATCCCAAAGAGTGGATTTGGAGATAATGAACTGGTACTCTCCTAGAAACCCATAGGTTGGTCAATAATAATGTCTAGGGGATTGGGTTGCTGATGTAAGAGGAGGGAATGATAAGGGAGATCATCCCTAGAGTGATATGAAGTGATATTGGACTCTATAGGTTCTTCTAAATGGAGAATAATGATTGTACGAAAGTCGATACAACCAAATGCACTATGAGGGTTGTGGAGAATTGCTTCTCCTAGACTCTCAAATATGGGTGCGCCCTTACCAAAACATTGTGTTTCAATGTAATGACCACAAGGTGTATGTGGTTCGAATGTATGCTTTCAATGTAAGGGGGGATAGATAAAGTCAGGGGTGGTGATTGCTTCCATAATGTCGTCATCCTAATAGAAGATGAGGTGAGTGGTGGAAAACAAATCACCTGATGTGGTGAAGCTACTTGACTAATCATTATGAGAATAAAGGTTCACATGTGCATCGTCATAGAGGGTGACTGAAGAAAAAGTAGATGAAGGACCTGTTAGTGTCCCGTGATTTCGCTGATTGGCAAGCCAAGTGACAGGGTCACATCAAACCAATCTTTGGAGCCCAAGGACCTAGCCTTCCTGGACTCAGAGAGGGCTCTCTCTATTTGTGTAAGGGATATATATTTGTTTTTCTTCTTGTGTTTCTGATTTTAGGCTAGTTATGAAGTAGGTTTTTTGGTTTTTCTTTTAGGTTTGTGAGGGAGGAACTGATCAAAGACTAAGATAGGTAAAACTATGGTCAGATTAACTGGGCTATGGGGTCAAAAAGGTCAAGAAAGCTTTAGATGGTGATACAAGGTATGTTAAAGGGCCGATTTGATCAAGGTAACATGGATCTTTGGGTAAAATGGAGTGGGATGGACACTAAATTTGTGACGAACAAAGGATTTCAAACATAAATAGTTCAAATAGCTGACATAAACATGGCAGGGCTAACCATTAATCATGAGAAATGTAACTATAAACTGATAAATGTATAGAAATAAACATTCAAGCAATACATAGAGATATATAACTCTCTAACATTAGGAAATTGCTATCAGACTTTGGGGAAAGACAATCAAGACAAACAAATAACTCAAAGCACTATGGGGAAATTCCTAAACATAGTATTTCAAGCTATCGGGCACTTTGAAGTAAGATTGCAGAGTTTTAGGCAAAGGGCAAGATCAGTACAAGACCTCCTTGGTTCAACTTAAGACAATCAAACAATCAAAGAAAGGTTTCATAGGTGGAGCTATGACTAGCCATGAGTAAGCAGGGCATATCGTGAATCATACTTAGCATGCATAAAACCATAATTGAAACAAGCAAACAATTTCGTCAGTTATCAAAGAGCAATCAAGGATTATTTGATGTGACTAAGAAGGAAGAAAACATAGAAGTTATAATGAAACAGGAAATCTGAGGTGCCTCCAAGGGCATGTCTCAAATCTATTCTCTACTATCTTATAGCAAGAAAGAGCATGAAATATGAATGAAAACTAAGAAAACATAACAGAGAGGGACACTGTACCATTTTACCAAGTCAAGAAATCCAACAACAATCCTCTTTCATCATCCAAAAACATTCAAGAAACTATCCTATGTATGAGATAAGTGTTTCTTCCAAGATTGATAACCATATATTGCTCTATATCATCAAGTTCAGCCTTGTTTACAATGAATCTCTTGGAATATATAGGCCAAGATGAGGGAAAACCTCCTAATGCAACTTGCAAGCTCACTAGCCCATCAAAAATATCTGATTTTTTCCTTGAGGCTTTGCAAAGCTCGAGGTACAAAATATCTTAAAAATGCTAAAAAAGGAAAATAAATTGACTTTTCCCAACTAACCATGGCCAAAAAAGGCTAAACGCACATTAGGAAAAGCCACTTCAGAAAAGTACATCTTTCACAAAAATACTTAAGAAATATATCAACAGAAAGTCTCCTGTCTTGCGGTCAACTTTCGGAGGCCTTCCCGATGTCGAAACAAGGCCTGTGATAGTTCGTTGGAAAGCTATAGATGTCTAGTTTCTATAAATTATTTTTTTTCTCCAAACTGATCAATGGAAGCCTATCAAAAATTGACCTGTGTGGAAAAACCCAAAAAAATAGACCTTGCTGATATGCGGGGCAGAGTGTTGAAAAAGTGACTATTTTTCGCCATTTTGGGGGACCAAATCATCTTCAATTGATCTAAAAATCACTTTGTAGATCCCCCTAAAATTATGGCATCCAATGATACCATTTTCATCCTTTGAGGATGTCTCAAACATAAATGGCGATGCCCATGATTTTTAGCAAAAGGCCCAAAAATGTCAAAAAACCAAAACTTGTTGAATTTTGCCTAAATTTGGTGAGCATGACCCTCAAGGGTTTTCAGAAACATGCTAAGAAGCTGAGGCCAAAATTTGAAGCTTTGATGTGTCTTTCTTCATTTTTGGTGCCAGGCGCCTCTTTTGAGCCTCTTTGAGTTTTTCTTGTGTGGCCTTCAATTTCTGTCAGGCGAACTAATTAAGCTTATTGTAGTGCCCGATCATTCTTCTTTGAAGGTCCAAATCTCTATTGGCCTTTTCCAACTTCTTCTCCAAGTGGTCATTCACCCTTTCAATCCATGCTTCTCTATTGTTTTCTATCTCTTGGGTGAATAAGGTAGTAAGAGGAAATTTTTTGAAAAGGGCAGCCTCTTCCTCTTTTTGTTTCTCCAAGGCTCTTCTGAGTCCCATGGTCCTTGGCCTCTTTCTTCTTGGTTGATCCTCATCTTCACTATCATTGAAATTTCCCATGAGTTCTTCCAACTTAATTTGTGCCTTGGAGGCCTCTTTTTTATATTTGATATCCCTTGTCTCATATATCGCCATGTGGACACTCATCTGCTTATTTTGTGTTTGCAGAAAGTGAATGAGGTTGTTAGACCTCTTTAGATCCACTCTTAGATCATGAATTTGATTTTCTCTATTAATCAAGAGAGACTCTAGGATTTTGGCCTCATTGTCGCTATCATCACTTTTTATCTGAATTATGTCAAAGTCCCTCTCTTTCTCATGGATGCTTTCTTCCTTCTCCTTTCCCTTGCTTTGAGTGGCCTTCTTGGTCTTCCTCCTCTTTGGTAACTCCACAATGGATTGCTTGGGAAATTTCCCTTTGCTCCGAAGGGCTCTAGTGACATTTGGAGTTACAGTTCGAGACACTCTCTTTCTTGATGTTCAGGGCTTTGTCACCTTTGGAGAAGAAAGCATGGCCCCTTTCCTAGGAGAGGTAGCTAGCACATGCTCTGTTTTCTCTTTGCCCTTGCTACTCCCCTCATCATCCTTGCCACTATTTTGACCTTATTCATGCATGCTTTGACTGTCACCTTGCATGTCCTTTTGAAGGCTGCCCTCTTCACTGTATTCTTCCTCTTCATTATGCTGCTCTTCTTCACCAATCATGGGAAATTTTAGCTTCTTAGGAATGGGCTTACTAGAAGAAGGAGAAAGATGTTGAGTGGAAGGTGAAGGATCTACATGGGATGAAGAAACAGTGGCAAAATTGGGATGTGCAATGAAAGTGTCCCAAATTCCCTTCTTCTCAAGTTGATGAAGAATGGAAATCTTGACGAGGGAATGATGGAAAAGGCAAGCTGGCTGCTGAGAGGGAGGTCTCTTTTGAACAGTGGAGGAAATATTTTCAATACTTCTATGGAGGAAAAAGGTGAGGTTTAACAGTTGGGTCCTCGTGAAGTGCATGAGTAACCGAACATGGTAAGCATAGACCCGGGAAAACCTTCCCTCGCACATGAAATATTTCATGATTATCTTCATGAGGGGAGCATAGCTAGTCAACAGATATGAAAAAGGAAAGATGGATGGGCATGCATTCTGATGCTTAGGCTTCAAAAAGGGCTTGTACTGTTCTGAGTCTAGGTAGCTCTGGAAATGGATCTAGGAGAAAACTTGAAATCTAATCCTGCTAGCTAGAAATGTTTCCCTTGAAATCTCAAAGCACATAGATGTGTCAAGAGGAGATTTCTTTTCACCTCCTGAAACTTTTGACAAAAATCTAGACATCCAACTTCATGAAAGTTAAACAGAACTAAAGCATGGGCATTTATTTCTTCAATTGAAACAGATTCAAACCTCCTGTGAGGGCCACTTCTGCTGTCTTGCCTGGGAGGAATTTTTACTTTGGATACTCTTTGTTGTTTGAACAAGACAATGGCTGCTTCAAATGCTTTCTGAAATAGTCCCCCCACAACACACCTTGTCCTTTTTGCAAGTCACCGTGCTTCTTTAATGCCAATAACAATTACTTGTTAAATGAAAAACAAAATCAATTTATCACTGTGTTTGGGCAAAGATTTTGAAAAAGATGTGTTTGTGTTTCCTTGTTGAACAAGGATCTCCTTTTTTTTGACAAAAACACCTTTCCCTCCAAACAATGCTCGTTTACTATTCACTACTCTTCACAAAGAAAACAAGACACCTTTCAACTGACTTGACAAACTTTCAACACTGACTCTGCCTTTTTTTTTGAATTCTGGGGGGCTGTACAAAACTTACCTTTTCACAAAACAGAGAGTACTTCTTAAAATGACCATTACTTCACCTTCTAACCCTTTTTCCTTCTGACCTTTAGCAGACAAGGCTTGTTCTCTGTTTAACACTATTAGAGCATCTTTTCTGGCAGATTTGAGACCTTTACAACCTCATTTTTATCTGTCTAGCAACTGTGGGCTATCACTGTTTTTTAAAGGTAGTTAGGGATCTATTTAAAACTGATGGAAAAACCTTCGCCTATCACTGTAATAAGTCTTGACAACCACAGAAAATAGAACTCTTTGATTCTGACCGAAGGCCCTAAATTTTAATCACTGCTTTTCTCTTGTGCTTTTTAGATGATAAAATGCCCCTAAAACCAGTGTTAAGACACCTTCTAAATGGATTTGAGACCCCCAAACACAAGAAATATTTCTCGAGTTTTGACAAAAACTTTGTCTCTTTACCACTGTCTATCTCATTGTTTTTAGATGATGAAGTGGTTTCAAAATCACTATTTCTTCTTAGGGAGAAACACAGCAAAACACCTCCTTCAAAATTTGAATTTTACCAAGAGGAAAAGGAGAATACCTTGAACAATGCTTATGGGCCATGGTTGATCGATGAAGCAGCCTTTAGAAGTGTTTTTGAATGCCAATGGAGGAGTGGCGCATTTGAAACAAAGGGCACTGTGCAAATGGATGATAGTCAGGTTGGCTTCATGCAGTTGGTGAACGAGCGCACAGGCGCGCCGCGTGCCGCTACAGTCGCGTCGCGCTGTAGTTTAAAACCTATGTATGAGCACTCACAGGTGCACCGTGCAAGCTTCTTAGCCCTGCAACCTTTGAATGATGCCCAAAATCACTTTGTTTCTTCAACGAGTGGGCAAGGAGAGTGTGCTTTGGTTTTTGAATTTGCAAATGGGCCTTTCAAATGGTCTCTTTTTCTTTTTGGAAGTGAAATGAGCTCAAATGCCTTGGTAGTTATTCTGAAAGGGTTTGGATGCCTTTTGAAAAGGAATTTTGGTCATATCAAAACATAAAGCACTGTCTTTATTATTTTATCACTTTTAAAACATTATAAGGACCCATACTCGATCAAGATTTATAAAAAAATGTTGTGGCCAACCTCTTTTTTAAGACACCAAAGACATGACCATTTTTTGAAGTAAAGAAACTTCCTTAAAAGCCAAAATCCCTTTCACTATTTCTTCATTAAGGCAATAACCTTGTCACTGTTTGTCCATATCTGTCCTTTAAAGGAAACTGCTTAAGAGCCATATCAAGGACTTTTGATGCATCCTTTGCCTATATCTTGGAAGAGGATGATTTACAATTCTAAAACTTACTTTGAAAATTTCAACTCTCTTGGTGTTTGATGATGATTATGCCCATTGCGAAGTTGATAAAAAAATTTTAGGTGCCCTTTGACATTTTCCTTTGACTGTGGATGAAGAACCTCATTTGCACTCACCCATATTTTACCTATATCTGTTTATCAAAGAGAAGGCTTTTAAATACCTTCAATGAAATCATATACAACAACAAAGTTTTTTTTCATGTAAAATAAAAGGTCTTGTCTGATGTTTGTGGTATGGCTTGATTTTTTGAATGTTGTCTTGAATTTGAGACATTTTGTCATATCCTTCCTGTCATTGATGAGCTTGTTCCAAGTTTTGTTCATTTTAGCTTCAGATTGCCTTTGAATAAGATCTTTATGGATATGAAAAACACAGCTTCTTTGAATACCATAATATCACTACTTCGCCTATGTTTAACACCAGCCCTCAACTCATAAACCTTGAATTGTTTCCTACTGAACTTCAATGCTATCCTTGAACAGTGAACCCATCTAAGCACCCCTTGAAACACTACTGTTGTATCAATGGTTTCATCCATTGGAGAAAAAGGTGTAAACAAGATTTTTAGGCCATTTGCAGCACTGTTAGCCTTGTACTCTTTGAATGAGGCCATACCTCTATTCCTGACCCTCTGCTCTTTTAAATGAAGGAGGCCTTTATCTTGTTTATTAACCATCTGCTTTTAAATGAAGGAGGTTAACCTAATATTCCGAAACCATCTGCTCTTGCTTGGAGGAGGTTTGCAATAAGTGACCCAACCATCTGCTCATGTTTGGAGGAGGTTAACACAGTCACCCAACCATATTTTTTGACTGTGGTTGCATAGGTTTATTGAATTTTCTCTTCTGACTAGTAATTTCATCCCAAGCTCAAAACAACATGAGAAGCAGTTGTATTCTCATGTTTAGTTTAATAATGTCCTCTGGAACACTGCTACATTTATGTTTTTTGAAATAGACACTGAAACAATGTAAATCTACCTAATATCAGTTTGAATTTTGACACATGCACTGCTGAGAAATCAAGACCTTTTAGTGGCGCGACCTATGGGTGTATCAAGCTTTTTTTTGTAGATTAAGAGCCAATTCAGGGTTGGCTGGTATTGACTAAAAGATTTTGGCTCATGATGCCTTTGCCAAGGAAGGATTTCCTACATCGCCACTACCTAGCTTAGGGAAGATCTTTGATAGATTTTGACTATTATCTTTGGTATGACAAGATCTTGAGATGCCAATATGATCAGAGGTAGGGTGGCTAACTTTTCACCAACAGTTGGCTAATGAATGACCTGGGGATGAAGGTAGAAGACAACAGATGACTTTAGCTTATGACAGCTCATGGACAGGATCATATGACTGAGACTAGATAGGACTTTCACAACTAGGTTTTTTCTCATCATGGCTGACTGAAAAAGGTAGGGGAACAAAAAAGTTTAAGGGTGTTTTCTAGCTGACAGATTTGACAAATTGGAGATCAACTTCTAGAAAACTTGGCTTTAAAAACTAGTCATCATCAACAGGTGAAAAATAATGATGACTAACAGTGGCTCCATTTGGGGAGGGCAGCTCCTTTTCAGGAGGTGTCCAGAATTTTAGATCTCTGTCCTTTGAAGACTAGTGCCTTTATCCATTGGCGCAAATTTCTTTCTTCCTTGATGTTATTTCTGAAAATTGACAGCATAATCAACATCAAAGTCATTTCTACCTACCCCACTACATTTCCTAACATTTTTTCTTCTTTTGGGTGCATTTAGACTAGCAACCCTTTGGCATAATATTTTTAAAAAATGACACTATCTAATTCTACACTTATATCCACCGGGAGTTCAAATTAAACTGATGAACTTCTTTGTTTCTCTACTTATGCTAAATCGACTGTCAAGATTAAGTTGTTTGACAGGATGTTATTCTCTAATCTAAAACATGAAATTGAAAAATTACCAAATCAGGATTAGACAGTCTGATTTGTCATGTACTTGTGGCATGAAAGACAAGCTGCACACAAATATTATTTTGCATAAAAATGAAATCTAGAAAATCAAGGCTAGGATACACAAGTTTGTTTTTCATCTCTGCTTTCCTCTTTGGTTCTGTTTTGGGCATGTGGAACCAGCATCTTCTCCTAATCTATCTTTTCTGATAAGTCAAGCTTACACAATATTGACTATCTCTTCTCTCACTAACTTATCAGCAAATAAATTTAAAACATGCCCAGTTATGATTAGGCTAGATAACTGAACAAGAAATTTTGAGCACTAGTAGCGGCATTTAGACTTGTGCGCTTTCAGAATGACTATTTTTTGAAAATGGGGCTTTCTTTCTCTTTTTCAAACTGCCCTCTTTTTCTACTTTTCTACTATTTTTGAGTTTTCTATTTTTTGTTTTATTTTTTCACACAATGGTATATACAATGATAAAAAATGAAATTGGAACTAGAAATCCTGAAAATGGTGAAATTTGAGCATCTTATCTTCATAAGGATCTCCTACCACTCTTGGTCCATTCAGCTCTTGAAAATTAAAGTTCGGAAAATTTTCTCTTTCAAGCATAACATAAGGATTCATGCATGAATCTCTAAACCACCCCATATCTTCCCACTTTACTTCTTTATACCTTTGATCTCCACTTATCCTTTTGTTGTACATCTCTTTCAAATAATGCAGATATTCTTTGTCATTTTTGAAGTATATGATGACATCATCAAGGTATATCAAAATGCAGAAATTTAAAATTGCAAACATGGCTTTTAGGAGCATGTTTTTGGTGTCTGGTGGTTTTGCAATTCTGGGCTTGAAGATGGAACTACTTCCAACATACTTCAAGAATTCTTTGAGTTGTTCGCTTTGCAAAGGAATTGTTTGGTGGTACCCTGAAACATCACTTTGTAAAGACACATGATTAGAATCACCTATCAGTTGTATAGCATGGTCTTGAGAAGGAAGGATATAATTTTTGTCCCAAGGGTGTGTATTTGTGTTTCTGAAATCAAAAAATATCCTAAGTCCAGCTGTCTTGTCTCTGATTACTATTTTTTGGTCAAGATTTTTATATTTTCTTTTGTCGAAGCTGTTTCTTGGAGTGATGGCAGTGTCATAGTGCTTCTCACTATTTTCTCTACATGTAGTAGTATCTTGAACAATCTTGCAAATTCTAGCAGTTCTAAGTCTTTGGTGAAGTGGCAGAATGCTAGCTAGTTCAAACAACTCAGGTATATTTGGACTGCAGTCATCATATCTTTTCTTAAGAAGTTTATCAAACATTTTTTCTGGATTTTTAGCTATTGTGGCTATAGTCAAGTTTCATTTGAAAGGGTAGAGTTATGAGATGGTAAATCTTTAAGATATGGTAAGAACATTAAGCTTCCCTCCCCCTAATTTCCAAAGAGGTTTGTAATATGCAAGTCCTCTAATGCCTTTGTTCTGAAAAAATATCCTGATATTATTGCTAATGTTTGTCTATGGTTTGAGAAATTTGCTTGATGGTATATAATGTTTTGTGCTTCCTGCTCTATTTCTGTTTTAAGAGGAATGAACTCTCTTCCCTCAAGACATAACTGCTCATGGTCATGATAATTTTGAGTGTCCAGCTCATCATATAGAACTTGGGGTAGCTAATGTGGTGTGTCTAAGTTTGTTTCAATTTCTCCCAATAGTTCCTCAATTTTTTCATCAGTGTGTAAAATGAAGGAATTTAGATCTGAATGCAAGGAGTACATCGGGATGTTATCTAGCCTTTCTTGGCTGTTGATCATATATTTCATGTGTGATTTCCAATAGAGTATTCTAGTTTGGTTAAATATAGGAATAGTGGTGTAGGACATATCAAGTTGAATATTTCCCTGAAGCTTGGCTCCCCAAGATCTGGATAAAAGAATTCCATACTTGGGAGGGATGTCTGCTACAACTATGTCCATGATTAGGTGTTTTGCAGGTACTTGGGCCAAAATGAAACAAAGATATTTGATTAAGCCTAGACACTTGACTCTACTTGAATCAAATGAATATAAGTCTTTATAGGGTCTTGTTATTTCTAGGCCTAATCTTTCCATTACCACGTTTGGCATGACATTATGTGAGGCTCTAGAGTCTAGCATGGCATTGTGTAGGATTCGGTCATGTATATTCATACTGATGTAAAAGGGATGAGTGGTTCCTTCTTGGAATTTCCCTTCTATTTTTGGACCAAAAAACACTTCAGGGGTGTCATCAGCTAGATTTAAGGTGTTTGCATCATTTCCTATATTCAGGATCTTTAGCACTTGGGATCTATAAGAGTTTTGGGCGATAAGTTCAGTGAGAGGCATGGTGATCTTTATTTTGGCGATTTCACCTTCAAAACTGAAGGGTGTTTGTAGTTTAGATAGGTTTGCTTTAGTTTTTCAGCCATGAATTTCTCTATGTTCTTAATTTGCTGACTCTGGTTTGGGATTTTGCTCAACACATCCATCTTGGGAATCTTGGTAGGGGTACTAAGAAAATCTGAGCCAAGGTTTGTCTGAATAGTTTTATCTTTATTTTGGTCAGTTTTCTTGACCACGATTCTATTGCTATCCACTGCTCTTTTAAGGATGCTATCAGGGGTTTTAGTAACAACAGTGTCTGAGCTACCTTTCTTGGAGTTGTCTTGGTTTTTTCTACTTTGAAGATCATACTACCTGTGGGCTTCTATTATAGCATTATGAAATCCTATAGCAGGATCTTCGGGGTCCTCATAGTTGGTTTCATTTTGATTTGGGGAGAATAAAGCTTGTTCTTCTTCTGTGAGGTAAACCTCACCCTGGTTATCAGAACCTATTAGGTTTAAATGACTTTCATCTATGGGTTCTGTATCCCTCTCTTTTTCATCAACATAGTTTTCATTGAAGGGTGGCCTGATTTGTTAGTCATTTTCCCTAGGTTTGTTTTGAGGTTGTTCTCTCCTAAATTTTTGGTTCTGAATCCTGTTTGGAGGGTTTGGCTGGATGTCCCTAAGAGGTTTCTTTTCACTTATCTTTTCCCACATTTTTTCCATGGATCTAACCAAGTCATGTATTCTAGGATCTAAGGAAGGGGCTAAAGGGGCAACCTCATCCCAGTATGTGACTTTCCTTTCTGATCTGGTCCTAACTCTCTTTTCTGCTAAGTTGGCTTCTCCACTTATGGCCACTTTTTTCATTTCCTCCAAGGTTGGGGGTCCTTGTCTCTTAGTTGATAAGTCATGTATGGGTCGAAACCTCCAGGAAACGTTGCTAAGGATAAGCCAAGTGGAGGTTTGAAGTGAGGCAGGAGAGCGTTATAAACACTGTTGAACCTAATGTAGTATTCTTGGACACTTTCCCCATTTTCCCCTTTTAGGTTGTTATACTTAGACAAGATTTGAATGGGGTTCTTTCTGATTTCCCACTTATTTATGAAGGTTTGGTAGAGTTCTGGGAGTTCTGATTTCTTAAACCATTTTTTGGGTTCTCCACCCAAGCTTTGGGTGAACATCCTCATTCTTATGGTCTTGTCTTCTATTTCCATGTATTCAAAGGCATCGCTAATTCTATCTGCATGTTGTTGGGCAGTATTAGCCTCAATTTCGGTAAAGTGCGGGATTTTAGATTGGTAGTCATCTTGTGAAGGAGCCAAAGGGTGTGGCAACACTAAGGGTGCATACCAAGCTGCCATGGCGGGAGCTAATGAATGATTTACAATATGAGGGCTTGTAGGATGAGCTGAGGTGATTTGAACAGTGGTGGTTTGGATGGGTGTGGCGGATGTACTTGGGCTAGTGACCTGATTTTGAGCAGATCTAGGGTGGTAGGAGCCAAAGTGGCGGAGAAGCTAAAAATCAGGAGGTGTAGTAGGTGAGGCTTCTCTACTAGGACTCTGTTGCAAATCTAGTGACTCAAGATCGTCAAAGTTGATTTTACTTTGTGACTTGCTTCTAAAAATGGTTTTTGTTGATTTTAAGTCAAATGGGAAATCCTGTAAGGATGTGAGATGTTCAAGTGCTGATCTTGCTTTATAGATGGACCTATCGATAGCTAAGTTGCCAGTTTCGGAAGCTTGCCATAGAATCTTCTCTAGGTCATCTACTATGATAGGGGGATTTCGGTCTGGATGAGATTTGGTATAGATTCTTTGTGAAGCCAGATTTCGAATTTAGAGTTTTAGAGAGGATGGTATTTGTAATTGTTTTGGATGGATGGCATCTCTAGAGGTTTTTCCAATGTGAAGAATGGTCAAAACAAAAATGAAGGCTAGTGGAGTCACCAGGTGGATTTCTTTGAGATCTATGGTCCACCGCCAATACTATCAAAGATGTTTTCGGGAAAAAAATTTCTAGCAAACTTTGAGGTGAAGACATGCAAGGAAGACTTATCACTTAGTTTCAACAGTTTGCTAGACTGTTTGGACAAGAAAAAGGTTTTATTTGCAAGTTTATTCTGTTTATCTCCTATGTTTAGGTGAATTTTTCTTAATCGCTAAGTTATACTTAGTTTGTCACTTATCACAGAGTTTGCATCATGAATTTTAAGTTTGGAAAGGATGAGTTAACAGAAAGGTATGGTTTATGAAATTTTTGGTTTTTATGGCTTTTTTAGGCCTACTGAAGGCTAGTGGAGTCGCCAGGTGGAATTTGGTTGTTTTTATAGAGATGTACCTATGGTCCATCACCAATAACTAGGAAAAGCCAATCTGGGGATGTTTTCGGGGATTTCTGAGTTTTATGTGTAGCTTGTGGTTTATTAGAGTATTCTAAAACTGATTCATCACTTTGCTAGGGTGGTGAAAACAAAAATAGTTTACTCTAAATGATTCTATGGACTGCTTGCCTATTTAATTTTTGAAAGACTAATGAATCTACAAGAGTTTTCTAGACTGTTATGTACTCAGTTAGTCCCACCTTGATCGCCATTATGTTAGGGAGCGGTGGGATAAGTCAATCAGATAGTATTCCTAAGGATGATGAAATGTTTAGGGGAGTCTAAGTTTGTTTATCACTCAGAGTCCCACCGTGATCACCATTATGTTAGTGTCTCGTGATTTGGCTGATTGGCAAGCCAAGTGACAGGGTAACATCAAACCAATCTTTGGAGCCCAAGGACCTAGCCTTCCTGGACTCAGAGAGGGCTCTCTCTATTTTTGTAAGGGATATCTATGTGTTTTTCTTCTTGTGTTTCTGATTTTAGGCTAGTTATGAAGTAGGTTTTTTGGTTTTGCTTTTAGGTTTTTGAGGGAGGAACTGATCAAAGACTAAGATAGGTAAAAAGATGGTTATATTAACTGGGCTATGGGGTCAAAAAGGTCAGAAAGCTTTAGATGGTGATACAAGGTATGTTGACGGGCCAATTTGATCTAGGTAAAATGGATCTTTGGGTAAAATGGAGTGGAATGTACACTAAATTTGTGAAGAACAAAGGATTTCAACCATAAATAGTTCAAATAGTTGACATAAACATGGTAGGGCTAACCATTAATCATGAGAAATGTAACTATAAACTGATAAATGCATAGAAATAAACATTCAAGCAATACATAGAGATATATAGCTCTCTAACTTTAGGAAATTTCTATTAGACTTTGGGGAAAGACAATCAAGACAAACAAATAACTCAAAGCACTATGAGGAAATGCCTAAACATAGTATTTCAATCTATCGGGCACTTTGAAGTAAGATTGCAAAGATTTAGGCAAATGGCAAGATCAGTACAAGACCTCCTTGGTTCAACTTAAGACAATCAAACAATCAAAGAAAGGTTTCAGAGGTGGAGCTATGACTAGCCATGAGTAAGAAGGGCATACCGTGAATCATACTTAGCATGCATAAAACCATAAGTGAAACAAGCAAACAATTTCTTCAGTTATCAAAGAGCAATCAAGGATTCTTTGATGTGACTAAGAAGGAAGAAAACATAGAAGCTATAATGAAACAGGAAATCTGAGGTGCCTCCAAGGGCATGTCTCAAATCTATTCTCTACTATCTTATAGCAAGAAGGAGCATGAAATATGAATGAAAACTAAGAAAACATAACAGAGAGGGACACTATACCATTTTACCAAGTCAAGGAATCCAACAACAATCCTCTTTCATCATCCAAAAACATTCAAGAAACTATCCTATGCATGAGACAAGTGTTTCTTCCAAGCTTGTATAACCATATATTGCTCTATATCATCAATTTATGCCTTGTTTGCAATGAAGTATCTTGGAATATATAGGCCAAGATGAGGGAAAACCTCCTAATGCAACTTGCAAGCTCATTGGCCCATCAAAAATATTTGATTCTGTCCTTGAGGCTTTACAAAGCCCAAGGCACAAAATATCTATAAAAATATCTTAAAAATGCTAAAAAAGGAAAATAAATTGACTTTTCCTAATCAACCATGGCCAAAAAAGGTTAAACGCACATTAGGAAAAGCCACTTTAGAAAAGTACATCTTTCACAAAAATACTTAAGAAATATATCAGCAGAAAGTGTCATGTCTTTCGGTCAACTTTTGGAGGCCTTCCTAATGTTGAAACGAGGAATGTGAAGGTTCGTTGGAAATATCTGGATGTATAGTTTCTGAAAATTCTTTTTTTTCTCCAAACTGATCACTGGAAGTCTATCAAAAACTAAACTATGTGGAAAAACCCAAAAAATAGACTTTGCTGATATGCGGGGTAGAGTGTTGAAAAAGTGATTGTTTTTCGCCATTTTGGGGGACAAAATCATCTTTAATTGATATGAAAATCACTGTGTAGATCCCCCTGAAATTATGGCATCCAATCATACCATTTTCATCCTTTGAGGATATCTCAAACATAAATGGTGATGCCCATGATTTTTAGCAAAAAACCTAAAAATGTCAAAAAACCAAAACTTGTTGAATTTTGCCCAATTTTGGTGAGCATGACCCTCAATGGTTTTCAGAAAAATGCTGAGAAGCTGAGCCCAAAATTTGAAGCTTTGATGTGTCTTTCTTCATTTTTGGTGTCGGGCACCTCTTTTGAGCCTCTTTGAGTTTTTCTTATGTGGCCTTCAATTTCCGTCGGGCGAACTGATTAAGCTTCTTGTAGTGCTCGGTCATTCTTCTTTGAAGGTCCAAATCTCTATTGGCCTTTTCCAACTTCTTCTCCAAGTGGTCATTCACCCTTTCAAGCCATGCTTCTCTATTTTTTTCTATCTCTTGGGTGAATAAGGTAGTAAGAGGAAAAGATTGGAAAAGGGCAGCCTCTTCTGAGTCCCATGGTCCTTGGCCTCTTTCTTGGCTGATCCTCATCTTCACTATTATTAAACTTGCCCATGAGTTCTTCCAACTTAATTTGCACCTTGGAGGCCTCTTTTTGATATTTGATTGCCCTTTTCTCATATACCACAATGTGGACACTCATCTGCTTGTTTTGTGTTTGCAGAAAGTGAATGAGGTTGTTAGACCTCCCTAGATCCACTCTTAGATCATGACTTTGATTTTCTCTATTAATCAAGAGAGACTCTAGGATTTTGGCGTCATTGTCGCTATCATCACTGTTTATCTGAATTATGTCAAATTCCCTCTCTTTCTCATGGTTGCTTTCTTCCTTCTTCTTTCCCTTGCTTTGAGTGGCCTTCTTGGTCTTCCTCCTCTTTGGTAACTCCACAATGGATTTCTTGGGCAATTTCCCTTTGCTTCGAAGGGCTCTAGTGACATTTGGAGTTACAGTTCAAGACACTCTCTTTCTTGATGTTCAGGGATTTGTCACCTTTGGAGAAGAAAGCATGGCCCCTTGCCTAGGAGAGGCAGCTAGCACATGCTCTATTTTCTCTTTGCCCTTGTTAGTCCCCTCATCATCCTTGCCACTGTTTTGACCCTCTTCATGCATGCTTTGACTGTCACCTTGCATGTATTTTTGAAGGTTTCCCTCTTCACTATTTTCTTCCTCCTCATTATGCTGCTCTTCTTCACCAATCATGGGAAATTTTAGCTTCTTAGGAATGGGCTTACTAGAAGAAGGAGAAAGGTTCTGAGTGGAAGGTGAAGGAGATGCACGGGATGAAGAAACAATGGTGAAATCGGGATGTGCAATGAAAGTGTCCCAAGAGATTCTCTTCTTCTCAAGTTGATGAAGAATGGAAATATTGACGAGGGAATGATGGAAAAAGCAAGCTGGCTGCTGAGAGGGAGGTATCTTTTGAACAGTGGAGGCCATATTTTCAATACTTATATGGAGAAAAAAAGGGAGGTTTAACAATTGGGTCCTCGTGAAGTGCATGAGTAACCGGACATGGTAAGCATAGACCCGGGAAAACCTTCCCTCGCACGTGAAATATTTCATGATTATCTTCATGAGGGGAGCATAGCTAGTCAATAGTTATGAAAAAGGAAAGATGGATGGACATGCATCCCAATGCTTCGACTTCAAAAAGGGCTTGTATTGTTCTAAGTCTAGGTAGCTCTGGAAATGGATCTAGGAGAAAACTTGAAATCTAAGCCTGCCAGCTAAAAATGTTTCCCTTGCAATCTCAAATCACATAGATGTGTCAAGGAGAGATAGATTTTCACCTCCTAAACCTTTTGACAAAAATCTAGACATCCAACTTCATGAAAGTTAAACAGAACTGAAGGATGGGCATTTATTTCTTCAGTTGAAATAGGTTCAAACCTCCTGTGAGGACCACTTCTGCTGTCTTGCCTAGGAGACATTTTTTCTTTGGATAATCTTTGTTGTTTGACCAAGAAAATGGCTGCTTCAAATGGTTTTTGCAATACTCCCCCAACAACACACCTTGTCCTCTTTGCAAGTCACTGTGCTTCTTTGATGCCAATAAACAAGTACTTGTTAAATGAAAAACAAAATCAATGTATCACTGTATTTGGGCAAATATTTTGAAAAAGATGTTTTTGTGTTTCCTTGTTGAACAAGGATCTCCTTTGTTTTGACAAAAACACCTTTCCCTCCAAAAATGCTCTTTTGATATTCACTGCTCTTCACAAAGAAAACAAGACACCTTTCAACTGAGTTGAAAACCTTTCAACACAGACTCTGCATTTTATTTGAATTCTGGGGGGTTGTACACAACTTACCTTTTCACAAACAGAGAGGACTTCTTAAAATGACCAGTTCTTCACCTTCTAACCCTTTTTCCTTCTGAGTTTTAGCAAACAAGGCTTGTTCTCTGTTTAACACTATTAGAACATCTTTTCCAGTAGACTTGAGACCTTTACAACCTCATGTTTATCTATCTAGCAACTGTGGGCTATCACTGTTTTTTAAAGGCAGTTAGGGCTCTCTTTAAAACTGATGGAAACACCTTCCCCTATCACTGTACCAAGTCTTGACAACCATAGAAATCAAAACTCTTTGATTCTGACCGAAGGCACTAAATTCTAATCACTGCTTTTCTCTTGTGCTTTTTAGATGATAAAATGCCCCTACAACCAGTGTTAAGACACCTTCCAAATGGATTTGAGACCCCCAAAATCAAGAAAGATTTCTCCAGTTTTGACAAAAACTTTGTCTCTTTACCACTGTCTATCTCATTGTTTTTAGATGATGAAGTGGTTTCAAAATCACTATTTCTTCTTAGGGAGAAACACAGCAAAACACCTCCTTCAAACTTCAAATTTTACCAAGAGGAAAAGGAGAATACCTTGAACAATGCTTATGGGCTGTGGTTGATCGATGAAGTAGCCTTTATAAGTGTTTTTGAATACCAATGGAGGAGCAGTGCGTTTGAAACTGAGGGCGCCACGCAAATGGATGATAGTCGGGTTGGATTTGGGTAGTTGGTGAACGAGCAGACAAGCGCGTCGCTACAGGCGTGCCACGCTGTAGTTTAAAACCTATGTATGAGAGCTCAAAGGTGTGTTGTGCATATCTACAGGTGCGCTGTGCAAGATTTTGAGCCCTACAACCTTTGAAAGATGCCCAAAATCACTCTGTTTCTTCAACGAGCGGGCAAGGAGAGTGTGCTTTGGTTTTTGAATTTGCAAATGGGCCTTTCAAATGGTCTCTTTTGCTTTTTAGAAGTGAAATGAGCTCAAATGCCTTGGTATTTATTCTGTAAGGGTTTGGATGACTTTTTAAAAGGCTTTTTGGTCATATCAAAACATAAAGTAGTGTCTTTATTATTTTATCACTTTTAAAACATTATAAAGACCCATATTTGATCAATATTTATAAAAAAATGCTATGGCCAACCTCTTTTTTTAAGACACCAAAGACACGACCCTTTTTTGAATTAAAGAAACTTCCTTAAAAGCCAAAATCCCTTTCATTATTTCTTCATTAAGGCAATAACCCTGTCACTGTTTGTCCATATCTGTCCTTTAAAGGAAACTGCTTAAGAGCCATGTCAAGGACTTTTGCTACATCCTTTGCCTATATCTTGGAAGAGGATGATTTACAATTCTAAAACTTACTTTGAAAATTTCAACTCTCTTGGTGTTTGATGATGATTATGCCCATTGTGAATTTGATCAAAAACTGTTAGGCACCCTTTGACATTTTCCTTTGACTGTGGATGAAGAACCTCATTTGCACTCACCCAAATTTTACCTATATCTGTTTATCAAAGAGAAGTTTTTTAAAGACCTTCAATGCAATCATATACAACAACAGAGTTTGTTTTCATGTAAAGTAAAAGGTCTTGTCTGATTACTGTGGTATGGCTTGATTTTTTGAATGTTGTCTTGAATTTGAGACATTTTGTCATATCCTTCCTGTCATTGATGAGCTTGTTCCAAGTTTTGTTCATTTTAGCTTCAGATTACCTTTGAAGAAGACCTTTATGAATATGAAAAACAAAGCTTCTTTGAATACCATAATATCACTGCTTGGCCTATGTTTAACACTAGCCCTCAACTCATAAAACTTGAATTGTTTCCTACGGAACTTCAATGCTGTCCTTGAACAGTGAACCCATCTAAGCACCCCTTAAAACACTACTGTTGTATCAATGGTTTCATCCATTGGAGAAAAAGGTGTAAACAAGATTTTTAGGCCATTTGCAGCATTTTTAGCCTTGTGCTCTTTGAATGAGGCCATACCTCTGTTCCTGACCCTCTGCTCTTTTAAATGAAGGAGGCCTTTATCCTGTTTCTTAACCATATTCTTTTAAATGAAGGAGGTTAACCTAATATTCCCAAACCATCTGCTCTTGCTTGGAGGAGGTTTGCAATAAGTGACTCAACCATCTGCTCATGTTTGGAGGAGGTTAACACAGTCACCCAACCATATTTTTTGACTGTGGTTGCATAGGTTTATTGAATTTGCTCTTCTGACTAGTACTTTCATCCCAGGCTCAAAGCAACATGAGAAGCAGTTGTCTTCTCATGTTTAGTTTAATAATGTCTTCTGGAACACTGGTACATTTCTGCTTTTTGAAATAAACACTAAAACAATGTAAATCTACCTTATATCACTTTGGCTTTTGACACATGCACTGCTGAGACATCAAGACCTTTTAGTGGCGCGACCTATGGGTGTATCAAGCTTTGTTTTGCAGATTAAGAGCCAATTCAGGGTTGGCTAGTATTGACTAAAATATTTTGGCTTAGGATGCCTTTGCCAAGGAAGGATTTCCTACAGTGCCACTACCTAACTTAGGGGAGATCTTTGACAGATTTTGAGTATTATCTTTGGTATGACTAGATCTTGAGATGACAATATGATCAAAGGTAAGGTGGCTGACTTTTCACGAATATTTGGTTAATGAATGACCTGGGGATGAAGGTAGAAGATAGCAGATGACTTTAGCTTATGACAACTCATGGACAGGATCATATGACTGAGACTAGATAAGACTTTGACAACTAGTTTTTTCTCATCATGGCTGACTGAAAAGGGTAGGGGGACAAAAATGTTTAAGGGTGTTTTCTAGCTGACAGATTTGAAAAATTAGAGATTAGCTTCTAGAAAACTTGGCTTTAAAAAATATTCATCATCAACAGGTGAAAAATACTGATGACTAACAGGATCCACCGATGTTGAGACCAAGGTGATCGCTAAACGGAGGTCAAGCGAAAGAGAAGGGTAAGTCCTAGAGGGGTCTTCCACCATGGATATCATAGATGATGACAGGTAGAGGATAGTGGCCGAAGACTCTGTCGTCTCGACATGAGGAGGGGGAATGTCAATGGGAGCATAGGTATCCTCAGGTTGGCATGAAGCATACTACGCGATTAAGGGAGAGGCGGACTGGTTATATTCATTCTCGTATTCCCGAACTACTTCCAAAGAGGCGCGATAATGCTTGAGGCAGGGAAAGAGGTGGGTATAATGGCCATGGAGATCACACAAAGCACAGGGTGGTTGGTGTGAATAGTATTGGGGTTCTTGGCTGTAGTTGTGGAAGAAACATATGTTTTAGCAACCTTATACTCAAGAAACGTAACATTAACCATGGGCTTGATACGATGCAATTCAAGACAGTTATGGGTGGCATGACTGAAAACATCACACAAAGCACATGGGGGGGTATGCTTTGGAGGCTGACGAGGAGATGGGTTTGTCTGGGAAACATTGTCCTTAGGTGCCTTCTTACAGGCTTTTCCCCCCTCACCCGAAGCTTTCACAACAGGAGTGGGTTTGTGTTGAGGTGGCTGAGGCATATAAACAAAGGGAGGGGTCATGGCGACCATTTGGACAAGGGTCAAAGCAGTATAGGGTTTGGGCTGACCAAGTGAGATAGTGGTTGGGGGATAAAATGTGCTAGACCAAGATCTCCAGGGTCATGTTAGGAAGAGACAAGGTAGCCATAACTGGTACCAAAAATAATCCGCGGGGGGGGGGCTAGAAACATTATCTAACTGGAAGGGTAATGGCAAGGCGGGACGGCTCTGAGATGGTTAAGGCCAGGGGGGACCATGCCATGAGGGTAGAGAGGATCATGGAAACCAGCTACAGATGAGGGGCCTAAAGGAGGGGGTCCTAAAGGCTGAGCCGAGGTGCTAGGAGCAGGTTGTGGAGGGCGAGGATGTTGACTAGTCGGACTGGTTCGCTTGAGTTCAGACACAGACGATTGCATCATGTAAACATTTGATGAGATGGGGTCAGAGAAAGGAGGAGGGAGACTAGGGAATTAACCACGAAAAGAGGAATATTTTTAGACTTCGTGTGATACATTGGTCGGAGGTTTGACTATTTGTTTATTGGCCACCGAAGAGATGATGGACTCAGGGGAGGTCTAAGAATTTGGTTCGTAATATGTCAACTGGTCGATGGTGATGATCTTTCCATTATGAGAAAATCACATCTTACGATGAACCACAGATGGGAAAATAGACATAACATAAGTTTATCTATGACCTAATATAATGTTGTAGTCTAAGGGGGCATCGATGACTTCTACGTCAACACAAATAGTCTTACCCGCAAGAGTAATAGGAAAATTGTGGAATATGCCAAGGGGCTGAGAAAAGTGGCCATCCCATGCATGAAGCGTGATATTGGAAGGGGCTAACTTAGGATATCTGAGCTGCTTCCAAACAAAAGCGAACATCACACAGGTGGATGCCCCCTCATCAATGATACAACGGGAGAGGTTGGCATTCTGGATCTTGACAAGGATTTGGAAGGAGACGGAAGTAGGAAGGGGGGGGATTTTCTGACCGGTCAACATCAAAGATAATCAAACAATAATCTAAAGCATCCATAGTGCCCATGGCAGTGATTAGAGCTTGTCATTGTGAAGGGCATGACTAGAGGACTTCGAGCATTGACATGGCGGTAGGGGATTACACCAAGTCATCTACTACACTATAGGAGTGGGCAGCTTTACCAGAATGGTCCCTTGGGGATCTTGGTATGAACCTTTGCCCTAGGCCGAGGGATTAATAAAGGACCATTGGGTGTTGAAAGAGGCTTTGTGGGACCTAAAAAAAGGTGCTAGGGAGCAGACGTAGCAGGGGGCTTCTTATACTGACGAGACTGAGTCTGAAGGTTAAGTTCAATAGTAATGTGTTGGTCAGAGTTCATCATGAGGATCTCATGATCAGAGGTACTAGATGAAGGAGGTTGAGTGGCTGCCTGACGTTCAGGGGGTTGGGTAGCCACTAATCCTTGCTTGGGGAAAGGATTGGTAAATAAAACCGGTTGGATAGGGGCAGCATTGGGAGGAACCAAAGGGGAGGCTTGTTGTCCTCAGGATGTTTCTTAAGCTTCCCACATCTGATGCATCTGAGGTAAAATATGACAATCATGGGTGTAGTGACCATGGACACCACAACAAGAACAAGATTTGTTCTTGCGAACATGCATGTCCTGCTTGGGCTGAGTGCCCTAGTGCTGGGTTGCAGTGTTATGTGAATACCCTTGGGGATTGTTTCCTGGATTTCCTGGGAAAATTCTTTTTTTTTTCCTTTCCTCTTTTTTTTGGAAGTAGGAGGATTAGTCGCACCTTGTTGTACATACACCTGACCCTGAGGGGGTGGTGGTTGTTATTGTGGGGGTTGATAAGGAAAGAGAGGTTGAGGTGCTAATGCTAGAGCTAGAGCACTAGGCTATGAATACAGATGATAAGGAGGTTGGGAAACATTGGGGTAAATAGGTTGGGAAAAATGAGGAGGCATGTCGTATCCTAGATACATGCTACCGAGATGGGGGGAAGTGTTGGAGGAGTTAGCCCCTCCCTGAGAGAAACCATACCCATGGGAGGATGAGTGTATGGATGTGAAAGGGCTACAACGATACCGTTGGTGGCATGGGATGCCCCTGGTGCATTGGCAGCACCGGGTCTAGGGAGATCAGGTAAGATGGTATAAACATAACCAGCCTATGCATAGATCAGGTCATACTTCAATGCAATCTAGAGGGCAGCTTCCTCGGTTTGAGGGAAGTGAGGTGCGACATATTTTCCCGTAGCAGGAAAAAGGGATTTGAGAAACTATTCCATGTAGACATGGTATTTGAAGCTATGGGATCGACATAGGCTCTTTCTTCTCTACCATTCTTGGACATGATTAGATAGGTGGGTCATAGACGATTGATGGAAAGAGGTCAAGAGTTCAGTATTGGTGTCATAGCAAAGGGGAAGCTGGAAGTAAGACATAAAAGCTCTGGAAAGAGTCATAAAAGTAGTATGAGAGGTGGAGGCCTAGTTGACATACCACTTGGAAGCTTCTCCAATAAGCGTACGCTAGAACAACCGAAGACGGACGAAGTCATCAGTGATGGAGTTAGATGAAGACCACATGTGGAAAGTATGAACATGATTAGTAGGATCCTCTTGAGCAAGACCTTCAAACTTGGGGACGTCTGAAGGGAGCTTGGTTGGCATAGCAGGCCAACCAGGATCATGATGTATGCGGTCATTAATCAACTAGCTAAAATCAAGAAGACTTAGGCCTACCATATAAGGGAGCAAGGGAAGCCAGGATAGTTCCTATTGCGGCACCACTAGAGGCATTCCCAGCGTTAGGGTTAGGGCTACCACTAGCGTTAGGTCCTAAAATGGACATGGTGAAGGTGATAGGAGGAGAGTCGGGGATAGAACTAGAAGGGGAACCCGATGAACCAGAAGTAGAGTTAGAATGGGAACTCGGTGGAGGACGAAATATAAACCTACTGTTAGTATGAATATTGATTCGAAGCGTATGAAATAAAACCACTTTAGCTGCACATAACAAATAGCCCTAACAACAAAAATGACTGCTAATATCTTCAGATCTGCAATTAGATAATCAAGACAAATGCTACAAAAATATAGATCTATGTATTAGAAGACATTAAAAAGTAGAAAAATAATATTTATTCCATAGATCCAATAGACAAGACAAGAATATGTCCAATTAAATTTTTATTAATGGCACCTGGGAGGAAACACAAGAGGGTGTTTCCTATTTTTCTCAATGGGATGGGTTCTTGTAAGTCTTCAACACTTCAGATTTAGAATTCCTCTCTCTTGATGGTGTAGAAAACCGAGACAAAAATGGAAAAATATGGCTATGATAATGGATCAATAGCCAGACTAAGAGTTGATATCCAGAGTGATCTTTAGGCAACAAAAGGTGACAAATGTGTTAGCTCCCTGTAATTTGCAAGATTTGAAAATAAAAACTGCAGAGAGAACACTTGAACCTCTTTGGGATTCTAGGATCTAGCCCTCCTGAATCCAGAGAGGGATCTCTCTATAAGTGTAACGATTGATTGATCTTTAAGGCTTTCATGTGTGATGATATTAGGCTAGTTATTAAGAGTAAGGGTTTTTGTTTTTTTTGGATGGTTGAGCATGATTTTTAGTTGAGTGGAAAGTCCTAAAATGAAATAGCTTCAAAGGTGTGAAGTTGCAAGCAATAAGAACAAGCTTTAGCTGATAATATAGATATAATGTTGGTTTTTAGTCTATTGGGCTATGGAGTCATAAAAGGTTTTAACTGTGCAACAATTTCAAGACTGGTCCAAGGGGAAAGTCATCTATATCACAAGATCTCTGAGATAAAAATGATAGATTGGAACAATAAAAGTGTTGAAGGGGTGGAAACAGACAATAATTTCAACTAGGATTTATCAGTCTGTCCAAAAAAGAAAAGCCTTTCAAGTAACTGTTTAAAACTGGCCAAAGGATAGGGCTCACCATAGACTTCTTTGGACAAGTTCATATTAAAGCTAAATCAATAGACAAAAAATCCAGTAATCCACATAATTACTTTGAGAAGGGATGAAAACAGATAAGAAAAACAAAGTGCAGCCTAAGATCAGATAAGATACTTTTAAATCTAAACTTCTTTCAGCATACTCTTAGTGAAACTTTCAGAACTACCTTTGAAGAAAGAAGCTAGAAAACAGGGGACACCATCACATTTCTAGTCTAACTCTACTAAGCACATAATGAAAATAACATTCAAGAATAATGTTTAAAGTAAATAGTAGGATGAGGGAATGCCAACATTCCTAACTGCTTGAACTGTATTGAACCATTCTTAAATAAACAACTTGGAGGAAATAATTGAGATAAAGCTTATCAGTTAGAGAAGGGTACTATAAACAGTAAATCCTAACTCTATGCTTACTGTTCTTTATCAAAGAATAATGGACAAAATGGCATACATGAAAGGAAAACAATAACACAGAAAGAAGCACTTCACCATGACATAGACCAGGATCCCAAGAAATAGCTTGTATATTGATGTTAATCCAGTTACATTCTTCAAGTCCAATTTTCAGTTCAAAAATCATCTTCACTTCTCAGCCTAACTTATTTGATTACAAACATAGCTTCAAGAGCCTCTAAACACTATTTACATGTAGAAGTTTTGAGCACAAGTATATTTCAAAGTTCTGCAACCAACCCTTTACAATGAGTTACTCAAGAAGATTTTATAGGAAAATGAGGAGGTCAAAGAGAGAAAAGATCTATGGGTTAAATTAATATAGTTTAATGCTTCTCGGCCTTTGAGGGGCTCAATGGAAAAGATTACAGATATTTCCTCTGTACTAATTTTTTTACATTAAGTATTAAGCTCGTTGGGAAGATTTATTGATTTTAAGGCTCTATGTCATTGTTGTAATAACTCTACTGATATTTTTGCAATAAGTCTCTTTGGCTCGAAATAACTGTTGAGCTATCTTTATGTTAAGATCCTCTGTTTTGGTAATAACTCAACCTCTGTTGAATGCTTTGAGGGTACAGGTGGCTTCTGGTAGCTGAGAGGATTCAATTAGCCTCTGATGTGGCAGTGGAAGCTTTTTCGGACTATTAGATATTATTGTTTTGACCTAAAACATGACTAATTGGATTATGATCTGTGTGTTAGGCATAATCAGGCCTAAATATTGTCTTCTGTTCTTTAACTATGTTTAATTTAGTGGATTAGGCTTTTAATTGTTGATTTTAGTCGTAATCCACCCAAACTGTGTAAACCATTTTTAATTCTTCATCTCTGGTTTGACTGAATATTTAACACTGATACTCTCTGTTCATTTATGCTTTACTATGTCTTGTTCATGTGTAGGTGCTACAGGGGCTTTATAGTGGTGTCAGCGCTCATGAGGCACCGATAAAACATGGTGTTGAACCCTTTAGATGGATACTCTTTGATGAATGAAAGCCTGGAGGATCGTCATCCTCGACTTTATTTTTCCTTTAAAATAATTGGAAATCCATTAAAACCTGCAAAATACACAAAATGTTATAAAAATCCTATGTGGCTGCGTAAAACTACTTTGGAGGCTTAGGTTTAGAACGCAACCATTTAATGAAAGCATCCGACGGTGGAGATTGCTTGCGGTGGTTAAAAGGGAGGTGGTTGGAATCAAACAGTGGGAGATTAAGTTTGAACCGTTGATCTGTGTTGATCAACAGTCGAGATCAACCGAGGAAATATAATGCAGTGGGGCTACACTATTGTGAAAAGTAAGAAATACAAAGGAAATGAGTGAAAAATCCTTGGGCGAAGGAAAATGTATCGAAAAGAAATTTGGGGTTTTCGAAATAATTCTGGGCCGTCGGATGAGATCGTCCCAGGAGATCAACGGTGGAGATTAGTCTTGAATATATAATGTGAAGGGGTCACATTATAGTGAAATGGCAAATAATATAATCAAAATGGGTAAAAAACCTTAATTAGCAGTGAAAAAGGCATGGAGGAAATTTGGGGTTTCTAAAAGGAATCTCGACCGTCGGATGAGATCTGCCCAAGGATATCAACGATGGAGGTTGATCTAAGAAGGCCATCGGAGGATGGGCAGACGGTGATGAAAAAATGTGAAATTGAACTGGGACCGTTGATCTACAGAGATCAATGGCGGAGGTTGAATGCGATAAAACACAATGTAAAATGGGGAAAGCAGTTTTAGATGAAAAAACCTCAAGTTTCGCACTCTGAAAAGGCGGATAGGTGGTTTTCAATTTTCGAACATGATATGCAGTTTAGGCTAACACGTGGCATTTCAGAACCACCTATATCACGTGATTTCTTAGAATTAACGTTCAGGCTTTAAATCTACGTGAAAATGCGCGCTCGCTGTTAGATCTGGGGAGTCAGATCGGATGGCTGTGAGAGAGTGTGATATCAATAAGATGCGTGGGAGGAACGAGGTGGGGGCAGGAGAAGGTGGTTTCAATTTGAGTCTTTGGATAAAAAAATGAACGGCGGAGATCAAATCTGGGATGGGTAGGACCCAAGAGAGCAAGGTCTTTTGGGATGATTTTGGACCGTTGGATCAAATAGATCAACATCTCAGATTTGATCTATGGGTTGAATGAATAAAATATGAGGCAGAGGAAAAGGTCAGTGTGGGTCGTTGATCTGTAGAGATCAACGACTGAGATTGGCTGAAAAAACATTACACAGTGGGGTTCATGATTTTAACAAAGGTTGAGGGGTTCAATCTAGACCATCGGATCTTGATGCACGGACGACCCAGATGCAATCAGAGGATTGTGATCGGTGGAGGAAAAATACAGAAGAGCACTGATGCCATTGATTGTGGGCCATCAATCTGAGGATCAAATCGATGGTGGAGGATGAATCGGAGGAGATCACAGTCGAGGGATGGGCTTTGGGATGGAGTGATAAGGATCGTCGGTTCTAGATCTAGTGGGGGAGATCAACGACAAAGAACCTATCGGGAGATCGCCAATCGGGGAGGGATAATAAAATATTAAACATGCCCAATGGAAATATCTGATGCGAGATTGTGCTGGCTGTTGATTGGTTCAAGATCAACATTGGAGGAAGGGCTTCAACCAATGAATGGCGGGCCACGTTATAACATAAAAAATCAAATTTTTTACGAAATACAAAGGATATTTCGCATCGGGGTGGGGTTATTTATAGGTTTAGCACCCGATTGCAAGGCTTTTTGGTTATATGAAAAAGATAAAGGGACCAGGGTCTATACACAAAAGGGCCAATCGGCATTGGAAGTTATATGTAACAAAAAGAGTTGCGCTAGTCGATTGTTCTGATGCGAGACTGTATTGACCGTCGATCGGGGAAAAGATCAACGGTCCTTTTCCTTTAAAACAATGAAACGATGGGTTTTCATATAAAAAATAGGAAAGTGGGTTTAACAAAATAGAAAGGGGGAATTTGGTTTTTGGCCATGTATTTTTGTGTTTTAGCGCCTGATTGCGGGCTCTTGGTTCTACAACGGAAACAAAGGATCAGGGCTTACATACTAAAAAAAAAGACTTGTGCCCATCAAAAGTTTCCAATGTGATAAGTGCTTGGGACTATTAACGCTTGGTTCCAGTGCCAGGGTATATGGTGGGGAAGTGGTTTAGGGCTTAGCCCAAAGGGGCTTAGGCCCATAGTTAAAAAATACTATTTTTTATGATTTTTTCAAGTATTTTCAATGACTTTGGGGGTTTCGGTAAGGTCTAAAAATGAGTTTTAAAACTTATAAAAGGGGTTTTATGAAGGGAAGAAGGGAATAAATGAAAAATAGAGAAAATTCATGAGGAAAAAGGGAGTAAAATGAAGGTTAATTTTGAGTGAAACATGGGTAAAATGAGGGGAAAATGGAGTTTTTTGCATCAGTCTTTTTCTTCAGGGAAAACAGGAGAATTTTAGAATCAAGAGGGAAACAGCAGTGAAGATTAATCAAAGAATAAGATGTCTTCATAAGACTTCAAGAATTAACAATTTTGCAGTAAAACTTGTTTCTTGAAGGCTTCAAAAATGATTTAGCTACCATTTGATATGACAAATTTTATAGGTGGCTAACAATGGCTCCACATGGGGATGGTGCCTTCTTGAAGGCATCAAGAACTTTAGACTTGTATTCTTTGGGGGGCTAATCAGTGCCTCATCCATTGGGTTACATCTTCCTTTACTTGGATGATCTTCTTTTGCTCTAAAAATATTAGCAGCCATGAAAGACAATGGAATAACATCAAACCAAGCTTTCTACCTACCCAATCCTACTGATCTAACGTTTTTTCTTCTTTCAGAGTGCACTTGGATTGGAAAACTCTTTTAAAAACATTTCATTCTTTTGAAATAAAAAAACTAATCTAAGTCTAATTCTTATTTCTCCATGAACTCAGATTAAACATTTGAGTCCATAAGCTTCTCTACCTAACTAGTATCTGTTAGGATTAAACAGTCTAACATATTTTTATTCACTAATTTCTAAAACAAAAATTTAAAATCATGCAAGTCAGGATTGAACAGTCTAACTTGTTGCTGATCTATGGCATAAAAAACAAGCTGCACATAGATAATTATTTTGCAGAAAATTAAATAAAAAATGGTGAAGGCTTAAGATCTAAAAGTTCTTAGCACATCCTTCTCTTTTCTTCAACTCTGTTTTTGAGTTTATTCGAGCTATTTTTTCCTTGTTATCTGGTTCAGATTTTGAGTTCATTAGAACCATTTTACTTCTGTTTTTGACTCATGATTTAAAACAGATTGGAGTCATTCTTCTTTTGAAAACTAAGGTTCGGATTTTGAGCTTGTTTGAACCTTTTTTCTATC
The DNA here is from genome assembly GCA_034641835.2 of Pinus albicaulis. Lineage (NCBI taxonomy): Eukaryota > Viridiplantae > Streptophyta > Pinopsida > Pinales > Pinaceae > Pinus > Pinus albicaulis. The sequence goes on along the minus strand of CM076573.1, from coordinate 648,254,326 downwards.
CTAATCTACCTAACTGATAAGCCAAGATTAAGTTATTTGGAAAATCTGATTCACTAACCTATCACCAATCAATTTAAAACTAATTAGTCTTGATTAGGCTGTATGACTAACTAGAAGTGTGTTTTTCAGGAGTGGCATTTGAGCTTTCACACTTTCAGATTTTGTTTCTCTTTTTTGGTATGGGGTTGTACCTTTATTATTTTCACAATTTGCCCTCTTTTATTTCTTCTATTGTTTTTGTATTTTTTATTTTTCTAACTTTGAATGCAATGATGGATGAAATATTTATAATGAGAAAAAAGATAAAAAGGCTTCCAAACTAATAGGATCAAGAGAAATAATGTTTGAGCATCCTGCCATTGACAGGACCCCAAAACAACTCAGCTCCATTCAATTCCTGCAAGAAATAAGCATTGTTACCAATAGAAGAATGAATGATATAAGGGCCAAGCCATAAGTTATCAAATTTCCCATGCTTGCCCTTGTCTTCTCTCCTTGAGTCCCACTTTAACACTTTGTCCCCAATGTTGAAATTGCTAGCCTTTGTTCTTTTATCAAAAAGCTTCTTGATGCTCTCCTGCTTTTGTAATGCTTTGTGGTAAACCTCCTCTCTAGTTTGCTGAAGATGTATAGTCTAATTTATCCTTCTGATCATGTCATTGTCTTTAGGCTGCACCTCTTGAATCAACTTCATAATTGGTACGCCAAGGCTGGTTGGAAAAATTGCATCTATTCCATACACAAGCTGGTAGAGTGACATCCCAATAGATTTCTTAAGTGTTAATCTATCAGCCCATAGTGCATGCACTAGCTTTGTGTGCCAAGACTTCTTGTTGTCCTCCAAAAACTTCTTGATTATGTTCACCAAACTCTTGTTTGAGGATTTTGCTAGCCCATTACCTTGAGGGTAATAAGCAGTAGAATGACCCAATGTTATTTAATATTTGTGACAGAATTCAACCATATTCTTGGATCCAAATGCCGCTGCATTATCAGTGATGATCTTCCTAGGATAGCCAAATCTAGAGAGGATATGAGTCTTAATAAATTTTATGATGACAGAGTCATTGGCTTGCCTAGAAGGGATGGCTTCTATCCATTTGGTAAAGTAGTCTATTGCAGTGAGAATCCACTTATGCTGGGCAGATGAGGGTGGGTGGATTTCTCCTTTGAAGTCAAGTCCCCACTATGGAAAAGGAGCTTCAACAGTTATTGGATGCAAGGGTAAGGGAAGCAACTTTCTTTTGCCTTCAAAGAGTTGGAATTTATGACAGGAAATGATCATTTTGTGTACATCTAGAAAGACTGTCGGCCAATAGTAACCAGCTCTAAGGATTTTGTTGGTTGTTGTCTTCCAGTAGAGGTGGCCTCCACATTCTCCTTCATGGAACTCGTGCTTAACCTTCTCTGCATCATTCTCAGGCAAACATTTAAGCAATATTCCACTTGCATTTTTCCAATAGAGACATTTATCTATAATGCAGTAGTTTACATCTTTTAACTTTAAAAATCTTGCCTTTGTTTTTGATAAAATAGGGGGTGTGTTCAAATTAAGCAAAACATATAGAATATCAGCATATGAAGAGGAATTCATAAAATGGTCTTCAACAATGGGAGTTGAGAATTCTTCTTTTTCATCAAAAGCATTTATCATATTTATATCAATAACTTCAAAATTTGATTCATCCATTAATCTAGCTAGACCTTGGCCTTTGATGAGTTTAGTGGGTTTGATCTCTAAATCGTATTCAATAATTACAACTATCCACTTACCTCTCTTACCATCTGGGTCCTGTGTTATAATGTCTTTCACAACTGAATTTGGGACAAAGGCAATGATGTGTGAGTGAAATATGTAAACTCTGAAGTCTTTTAAAGCTTTGACCAGAGCAAAAGCTTGCTTTTCCATGATGTTATACTTCAGAGGTGCATATCTCAATGCCTTGCTAAATAATGCAATAGGATGCTCTTGTCCTTGTGGATTTTTCAGTAATAGGACAACAACTATTGCATGTTCTGATGCAAATGAGAAAATAAAAAAATATTTTGAAAAATCAGGACTTATTAGAACTGGTGTTTTGGTTAATGCTTGTTTGACCAGTTCAAAGGACTTCTTTACTTCCAAGGTCCATTTAACTCCTTGCTCCTTTTTCAGCATGTTTTTAATGTTTCTAAGGATTTTAGCCAGGTTGGATATGAACCTTCTCAAGAAATTAATCTTTCTAATCAAAGATTGGAGTTCCTTGATGTTTCGAGGACGAGTGATTTGAAATATAGCCTCAATCCTTTTTGGGTCTATCTTTATTCACTCTTCTGATATGATATGCCTAAGAAGTTTACCTTCTTGGAGTCCAAATAGTGTTTTCTTTGGGTTTAAAGATATCCCAAACTTTCTGCATTTCACGAATACTTTCCTCAAATGTTCTAAGTGCTCTTCATCTGTCTTTGAAAAAACAGTGACATTATCAAGGTAAATAATGATGAAGTAGCCCAATTCTTCCGAGAATGCAATGTCCATGGCTCTCTGAAAACTTGCACCAACATTCATTAGACCAAAGGGAATTTTCACATACATGAAGTTGCCCCAAGGTGTGGTAAAATCTATCTTTAATTGATCATCAAGATGCACTAAAATCTGATTGTATCCTAAGTAGCCATCTAGAAAGAAATTCTTTTGGAACTAACTGCCCTTTGTAAAATATCATCCATCTTGGGTAAAGGGTAGTTGTCCTTCAATGAAGTTTGTTTAAGTCTCTAAAGTCTATACAAAGCCTAATCTCTCATGTTTTCTTCCTAAATGACACCATATTAGACACCCATTCAGAATATCTAATAGGGAAAATAGTACCAGCTTCATACATTTTCTTAATTTCCTTCTCAACCAAAGGTAAATAAACAGGGTTTATTTTGTGCAGTTTTTGTTTAAATGGCTTTTGATTTTCCTTGAAAGGTATCTTGTGCTAAATTATTTCAGTGTCATAGGATTTCAAATCCTCATAACTCCACGCAAAAACATCAGAAAATTCTTTAAACAACTCTATGTATTTGAGTTTAATGTGAGCTAGTAAAGTTTTGGACAGTTTAGTCATTTTCGGTTTTAATTCATTGACTATATTACACTCTTCAACTTCAGTTTCCACAGGCTCTAGCTTTGGCTTCTTGGCCACATCGTTGAAATCAAACAACTCTTCTAAAGGTGCCAGACCTCTTGGAAAAATCTGATTGTTAGGCTGTAGAGTTTCTAAGTCTTCTGTTTCTAACTCTGCAACCATTCCTGTTGTGTTTCAAGTTTGTTAGACAGCAGATTTACATCAGCTATCTCTGGAGACTCTTCTTCTTCATCAAGAAAATTTTCTTCACTAGGGCAGTCTGTTTCATAGTTTGAATCTGAACTTGGTAGTTCAAATTCATTTCTGAACTGCATGAAGTCTTCTATTTTTTTGTCTCCGTCAAACACTTGCCAATATTTTTTGTTATCAGGTACGGCTGGTCTAAAATTAATTTGAGTCATACATTGTTTGGTTTCATAATGCGTTAAGCATGTTCTAGCATCGAAAGCTAAACTATGGGCCATGATATTCCTTTTTCTTGGGACAAAAATCAATTGGGATTCCTCAAAAGTTTTCAATAAATCCACAATATCATTTCAATAGGCTCTAAGTCTGGGGTGATTAGCATTGTATTTCCCATTCACTTGCCTAATGATTAATTCTGAATCCCCGTGAACTTTTATTCTTTTAGCTCCTAATTTCTTCAACAAATGTAAGCCTAAAAGAAGGGATTCATACTCAGCTATGTTATTCGAACACTGAAAGTTTAATCTATAGGAATGGCCTTCTGTGTGATTATTTTTAGTGTTGCATATCCAGATGCCTGCACCAGCATTTCTCCTAGTGCAGGACCCGTCAAAGTTCATACTCCACAGAGGACCAGTCTCGGTTTCAGTAGTTTGGTTACTATCCTCTTCAACTAGCGTGCTTTCGAATTGTTCTTGAATGTCAGAACTTTGTTGAATTTGTTTTAATTCCTCAGGTATTTCATTGTATTGAGGACTACTTTCTTGACTACCAAGGTTTAAAAACAAAGGACGCATGATTTGTAGCTCAAGACCGGTGTTTTGTTTGCTATAGTTTTCGGGTTCAGCAAACTGTTTGGACACTTCTATGTTGTCTTCCTCCTCCTCTTTGTCTATCATTAAATCAGTTAAGGACACTTTTTCATTGAATGTATCATCATTGAAAAGGATAAATGAGTCAAGGCCTGTGTTTATAGAGTAAAGAGGAGAGTTCTGTGGTCTCTCTTGGCTAGTAACCATGTATTGCATATGGGACTCCCTGTAAAGTCTTCTAGTCTGATTGAAAACAAGGATGGTCACATATGTCATGTCCATCTGCATAGTTCCTTGTAACTTAGCTCCCTAAGATATTGATAACATCTTTCCATACTTTGGGGGTACATCAGCCACTACCATATCCATGACTAAACATTTGGCTGGAATTTGTGCTAAGTTAACACAGAGGTCTTTAATTAAACCTAAACATTTTACTCTGCTTGAGTCAAAGGAGTAAAGATCTTTATAAGGTCTGGTGATTTCAAGGCCTAGGCTATCCATTACAGCTTTGGGAATTAAATTGTGGGAGGCTCCTAAATCATGCATAGCATTGTGCAAAATCTTGTCATGAACATTTAAACTAACATAGAACAGAGGAACTGGTCCCTCTTGATATCTACCTTCAATCTTAGGACCGAAAATTAGCTCTGGCTAGTCATCATTAAGATTTACAGTGTCATTACTCTCTTCTATATTTAAATCCTTCAAAATTTGGGATCTATATACATTTTGGGCAGCTAATTCAGTGAGAGGAACAAATATTTTGATTCTGGAAATTTCCTGCTCTAAACTAAAAAGCATCTGATTCTTTGAAGTGCTTGTTTCAACCTTATTAACTGCCACTCTATCAGCAAAATCAGTTTGTTGATTTCCTCTATTTAAATTTTTCAGAATTGTTTTAACAGGAGTACTAGCTAAGGTACTAGTACTGCTAAGATCTGCACTCTATTATTCATTGTTTTGAGTGCTCTTCTCTTTATTTTTATTAGAATTTTATAGCCATTATTTTGTCTTTCTGTTTTACAATTTTGGGTTTATTTACTGTGATGTTTTGTGAAGATTTGTCAGAGGTTTTGTTGTTGGGAGTTTCCAGATTATTTTTACTCCTAAGGTCATATTCCTTTGTGGTTTCTATGATGACATTTTCCATTTCCTGATAGTAATATTCATCTTCTGGCCTCTTGTCATCATAGGGTGTATATAGACCTTGTTTCCTTTTGTAATGGACTTCAAAGTCATCATTATATATTCCCAACATATTGATGTCATCTTCCTCTATTTGTTCTAATGTTTCTTCAACCTCACCTACATATTTTTGATGGAAAGGAGGAGTAATATGTTGATCATCCTCCCTTGGTCTGTTTTGAGGCTGCTTTCTCCTAAAATTCTGATTTTGGTTCTGATTTATGTTTCAAGGAGCTGCTTGGTTTTGACTTGCGTGTGCTCTGTCAAGTATGCTCATATTTTTCATCATCTCCTCCATCATTATTTCCATTTTTGAGCTGGATGTGGAAGGTGTAGATTCCTCTCTAAAGGACACTCTCTTCTCATTCTTCATTCTTTCTCTTTTCTCCATTAAATTAATTTCCACGGCAAGAGCTCCTTTTTGCATATCTTCAAGGGTTAAAGGATATCTCTCTCAGCTGATAGGCCATCTCAGGATCAAATCCTTCAGGAAACTTGTTTAGAGCTAAGCCTTATGGAGGTTTTAGGTCTGGGGGAAGGGCATTATAAACACTATTATACCTAGTGCAATAAGCTTGTACACTCTCCCCTGCGTTTCTTTGGAGATTCTTGTAATGAGAAAGTATTTGAAGAGGGTTTTTCCTTACTTCCAATTTGTTTAGAAATATCTGATGGAAGGCTTGGAGATCATTAATACAGTGAGGGGTTAAGCCTTTGAACCATTTTCTTACTTCTCCCCCTAAACTCTGAGCAAATAATCTAACTTTGACAGTTTCATCATCAATTTCGTTTCTATCAAAGTATTCATTCATATTATCCACATGTTGTGAAGCATTAGTAGCAATACTAGCATCATACAATGGTATCTTGGATTGATAGTCCTGTGGAAGATTGAATAATGGTAAAGGAAGGACCAACGGGGCATACCATGTTTCCATGATAGGGGGTGGAGGTGGATTTACAAGAGGTGGATTAACAAGAGGGAAAGTGGGTTGGAGTGGAGTGGTTTGGATAGTGGATTTATGAAGAACATATGTGGATGGACCAGGAATAGATTGTTGAGCTGATCTTGGATGAGAGACACCTAAATTCTAAAGGAAATGTAAATTAGGTGGTGTTGTTTCTCTACTACCAGGATGTTCACTTTTTTCTAGAGATGAAAGTGAAGAATCTGAATCTAGCTGATATAAATCATCAAGTGACCAGGTTCTAAATGGATTTTTTAAGTCAACTTGTGATTGTTGTAGAGCTGCAAGTTTTTTAGGAATAGAACTAGCTCTAAAGGGTGATTTGAAAAAAGTTGAAAATTTAACCTTAGGAGACTTCCTAAGAATACTTTCAGGGTTATCAAATATCTCAGGAGGATTTGGGTCAGGGTAGGCTCTAGTATGAATCTTTCTAGGAGCCACTATGATGTGTTTTTCAAACCCAACTAAACAAGAAAATTTTAACCAAATATGACAATCTTTAAGAGGCTAACTAATCTGTTTTAAACAAGAAAAATTTACTCCTAAAGTCCTCTAACTGAGTTCAAATGATGTTAAGATGATAATGGGTCTTCCCAGTGGAGTCTTAAGGTTTGTTTAGGATTGTGGAGTGACCAGGTGGAAATTTTTAGCTCTGTTGGAGGAAAAGGTTTTATGGTCCACCACAATGTTTAATGAATACCAATCTAAAATATTTTTGGGTTTTTCTGATTTATTTCAATCCTATGGGTTCTAAGAGTATCCTAAATATGTTTCAAAACTTAGCTACGATGATGAGACAAAGACAGTCTACTCTTATGGCTAAGCTAGCTGATCCTTCAAGGTTTGATAAGCTCTTAAGAGAATCATAAGGTTTCCTTAGTTTGTCACTGATTCAAATAAGTTTTATCATGATTACCATTAGTTTGGTGGTGCTTGAAGAGGGCTACTTTTACTCACTACACAATGTTCTTGAATCAAGGGTTTTCCTGAGTCCTAGGATGTACTTAGACTGTCATCAACTTAGAAACTCCCCAGTGGAGTCACCAGAAAAGTTATGCCTAGTGGCTCAACTGGCTAATATACCAAATTTTCTTGAGTCAAGAGCTTTCTAAAGTCTTAAGGTGTACTTAGATTCTCACAAACTTAGAATTCCCCAGTGGAGTCACCAGAAATGTTATGCCTGGTGGCTCAACTGGCTAATATACAAAATGTTCTTGAGTCAAGGGCTTTCTGGAGTCTTAAGGTGTACTTAGATTCTCACAAACTCAGAGGTCCCCAGTGGAGTCACCAGAAATGTTATCCTTGGTGCGTTAACTAGCTAACAGAACAAATGTCATTAAATCAAGAGGTTCTTGAGGTTCCAAAAGTATGTGGGATGAATTTTACTCAGAAGGTCCCCAGTATGGTCACCAGAAATGTTAGCTCCCTGTAATTTGCAAGATTGGAAAATACAAACTGCAAAGAGAACACTTGAACCACTTTGGGATTCTAGGATCTAGCCCTCCTGAATCCAGAGAGGGATCTCTCTATAAGTCTAACGATTGATTTATCTTTAAGGCTTTCATGTGTGATGATATTAGGCTAGTTATTAAGAGCAAGGGTTTTTGTTTGTTTTGGATGGTTGAGCACAATTTTTAGTTGAGTGGAAAGTCCTAAAATGAAAGAGCTTCAAAGGTGTGAAGTTGCAAGCAATCAGAAGAAGCTTTAGCTGATAAGATAGATATAACACTGGTTTTTAGTCCATTGGGCTATGGAGTCATAAAAGGTTTTAATTGTGCAACAATTTCAAGAGTGGTCCAAGGGGCAAGCCATCTATATCACAAGATCTCTGAGATAAAGATGATGGAATGGAACAATAAAAGTTTTGAAGGGGTGGAAAAAGACAATAATTTCAACTAGGATTTATCAGTTTATCCAAACAAGAAAAGCCTTTCAAGTAACTTTTTAAAACTGGCCAAAGGACAGGGCTCACCATAGAATTCTTTGGGCAAGTTCGTATTAAAGCTAACTCAATAGACAAACAATCTAGTAATCCACATAATTACTTTCAGAAGGGATGAAAACAGATAAGAAAAACAAAGTGCAGCCTAAGATCAGATCAAATACTTTTAAATCTAAATTACTTTCAGCATACTCTTAGGGAAACTTTTAGAACTACCTTTGAAGAAAGAAGCTTGAAAACATGGCACACCATCACTTTTCTAGTCTAACTCTACTAAGCACAATGAAAATAACATTCAAGAATAATGTTTAAAGTAAACAGTAGGATGAGGGAATGCCAACATTCCTAACTGCTTGAATTGTATTGAACCATTCTTAAATAAACAACTTGGAGGAAAATGTTGAGATAAAGCTCATAAGTTAGAGAAGGGTACTGTAAATAGTAAATCCTAACTCTATTCTTTCTATTCTTTATCAGATAATAATGGACAAAATGACATACATGAAAGGAAAACAATAACATAGAAAGAAGCACTTCACCAGTGATATAGACCGGGATCCCAAGAAACAGCTTGTGTATTGATGTCAATCTAGTGACATTCTTCAAGTCCAATGTTTCAATTCAGAAATCATCTTCACTTCTCAGCCTAACTTATTTGATTACAAACAGAGCTTCAAGAACCTCTGAACACTATTTACATGTAGAAGATTCAAGCACAAGTATATTTCAAAGTTCTGCAACCAAACCTGTAAAATGAGCTCCTCAAGAAGATTTTATAGGAAAATGAGGAGTTCGAAGAGAGAAAAGATATATGGGTTCAATTAATATAGTTTAATGATTCTCGGCCTTTGAGGGGCTCAATGGAGAAGATTACAGATATTTCCTCTGTATTAATTTTTTTACATTAAGTATTAAGCTTGTTGGGAAGATTTATTGACTTTAAGGCTCTGTGTCATCTTTGTATGATCCGGATTTATGTAGGAAGGCAACAGAATAAAAATATAACCATAAATATAGAGATGCACCGGAAATAACACTTCATTTCATTTATATCAAAGAACTGAAATATGCTTACAGACAGAATGGAAATAAAACTAGCTAGGGCGCTGGTAGCTATCTCTGAGAAGAGATGTGGCAGCTACAGGCCTCTGAACTGAGTTAAAATGAGGCTCGAGGGCCTATTTATTGTTGAGAAACAATGTAGAATCCAAAACATCCAAAAACCTAACCCTAGGAGATGAGGCGCCAAAATTGTAGGAGCCCGTTTGGGTAAATTGGTGGTTCAACTTCTCGGGGGCGTAACTTTGGCATCCAATCTCCGTTTGATGTGCTCAATAGCTCATTAGAAAGATATATCCAAGGAGTACAAATTTTGAACAAGAAAAATTGGTCCATGGATCCATGTTGCTCTCCATTTTCCCAAAAAATGTCGTTTAGGGCCTCAAAACGGCTCCAGAAGTTTAGGACCCAAAAAACTGCTAAAAATAGTAAGTTTTGTTGCAACTTGAAAATTGAAAGAACTGATGGTGGGGGTTCAAATGGAATAGGTGGGTGGCCACCAATATCCCCCTGGATCATTAAGGCCCCAAAACGGCTCCGAGAGTGGAGGACCCGAAAACCTGCTAAAAATAGTAAGTTGTGCTGAATGTGAAGAGCTGCAAGAATTGATGGTGCTAGTCCAAATGGAATAGGTGGGTGGCCACTGATATACACCTGGATCATTCCTCCCTCCTTAGGAAGAAATGGTTCCCATTGCGTTAAGATCCTCCATGAGATGAGGCAAATTATGTTGAACTGAGTATTAGATGTGTTGAAGATGTCAAGGACCTGCGGGTGGACATGCTGGATGCATTTAGTAAATTTGGTTTCTTTATCAGCCTCAGACAGTACATGTTTGGATTCTATTTGTGTAGTTGCAGGATGTATGGCAACATCAGGTGGTGGTGCGTTGGGAGTCAGATCAATGAAGTGCTTGTCCTGACAGTGTAGAGGAACCTCTATGAGTGAGGAGAAAACTTCCTCGTATTCCTCCATGAATTTGTCCATATGCTACAACCATGCAAGGGAGCCCTGTTTTGAGGTTGTGGCCACAATATTTTTCTTTCCCTGTGAGTGAGTTGTAAGGAAAATGAATTTTCTGGTTTGGGAAACAATCTTACTGCATTGTTTTGCAGTAGATAAGGAGATGACAGGAGGTAGTGCTACCTCCGATATCTTGTACAAATTATTTCCAAAAGTAATAATAACAACACGAGGCCTAGACTCATACATAGCATGATGCCTCCACAAGTATGGTTGGCCCAATAATACATCAGCTACATCAAGAGGAGAAACATCACACAATACCTCATCCGTGAATGGCTTGATACTGTAAGGAAGGCGGCACTGCTAGCGGATGCAGAGATCTCTCCCTGGGTGGAGCCACCCGGTAGTATACAGTTGTGGGTGTGCTATGGTAGGTAGGCCAAGCTACTTCACGACCTCTGCTAAAATGAGGTTCTTTTGGTTTCCGCTATCGACGATAAATTGCAGCGGAGAACCCTTCACCCACATCTGCGACTGGAAGAGGCACTCCCCCTCCTCTGGATCCTCTGGAACCTCCCTCTGGATCTTGGTGGTGGCAACAATAGCACTGGGATCTGCATCAATGATCTTCTTCCCTTTGTCATTGCCTTTGTCTGGTTCTAACTTAGGATCAGAAAATGCATCTAATTCGGGTGCCTTTAGTTCGGCCACCAAAGACTGTTTGGCCCGACACTCGTTTGTGCTGTGAGTGGGGCTGTTATGAAATTCACACCACTTCCCTGTGTCCTTATTTGGATTTTTGGTGTTGTTCTGAGTTGCATTCCTTTGGCCTTGCCCCTTGTTCTTCGGTTCGGGGGCACCTTTCAAATTCATAGATCCAAATTCTCGCTTCTTCTGCTTAAATTTATGCTCGATCTTTGCAGCATAGCGATATGCCGTGCCAAATGATGTAATGTCGAGGAACTCCATTTCCTCCTGAATGTGTTTATGTAGATAGCGACGGTACTTGAGCACCAAATATCTCTCTGAATCTTTAATAACCAACTTTTTGCACAGGGTATGAAACAGATTCGTCAGTTTGAGCACATCTTGATACTTTTGTTACCGAAGCGTGGTCCATTTGATGTATTTGTCCTCATAGCTCCCCACAGGGTAATATTGTTCCTTGATGCCATCTTGGAACAAATTCCAAGTGGGTGTAGCTGAAAACAAAGAGGGTTCCCCTTCGACCTCTTGCTCACGGTAGGTTTCCCATTAGTCTTTGACATGGGGGGCAGCTTTGAGGAGTGCAAAAATAATCTTTTCTCAGTCTCAGAAGTCATGGACCGAGAAATACCCTTCCAAAAAATTTAACCATCTATCTACAACATCTGCATCTATTTTTCCTTCAAATATAGGAATGCCAGATTTTACCTATAGCTTGAAGGGAGTGGCGCCTCCAAAGTGGCTGTTGGATGCAGATGCACCATATGTGGGCAGTCGTTGAAGGATTTGAGCAAAGTTATCCATCATCTCGTTCCTTTGTTTCTCGAGGGCCTCCTCGAGCAATATTTTGATAGGATCTCCTGCTCCCTCGTCTTTCTTTTCTTCTGCCATGGGAGGTCGTCGGGGTTTGCGAGGCTGATCTTGCAAAGGTTCAACGAAGATCGAGCCCTAACTCATATACCACGACTCCTTATACCACGACCACGTTGGGGACAATACGAAAAGCAGCGGTCCCCTTTGATACCACTGATCCGGATTTATGCAAGAACACAACAGAATAAACATATAACCATAAATACAGAGATGCAGTGGAAATAAAACTTCATTTCATTAATATCAAAGAACTGAAATATGCTTACAGACAGAATGGAAATAAAACTAGCTAGGGTGCTGGTAGCTATCTCTGAAAAGAAATGTGGCGGCTACAGGCCTTTTAACTGTGTTACAATGAGGCTCAAGGGCCTATTTATTGTTGAGAAACAATTTAGAATCCAAAACGTCCAAAAACCTAACCGTAGGAGATGAGGCGCCAAAATTGTGGGCGCCCATTTGGGTAAATTGGTGGTTCAACTTCCCGGGGGCGTAACTTTGGCATCCAATCTCCATTTGATGCGCTCAATAGCTCGTTAGAAAGATCTATCTGAGGAGTAAAACTTTTGTACAAGAAAATTTGGTCCACGGACTCATGTTTCTCTCCATTTTCCCAAAAAACGTCGTTTAGGGCCTCAAAACGGCTCCGGAAGTTCAGGACCCAAAAAAATGCTAAAAATAGTAAGTTTTGTTGCAACTTGAAAATTGAAAGAACTGATGGTGGAGGTTCAAATGGAATAGGTGGGTGGCCACCAATATCAACCTGGATCATTAAGGCCCCAAAACGGCTCCGGGAGTGAAGGACCCGAAAACCTGCTAAAAATAGTAATTTGTGCTGAATGTGAAGAGCTGCAAGAATTGATGGTGCTAGTCCAAATGGAATAGGTGGGTGGCCACCGATATCCACCTGGATCATTCTAATAAATCTACTGATAATTTTGTAATAAGTCTCTTTGGCTCGAAATAACTGTTGAGTTGTCTTTATGTTAAGATCCTTTGTTCTGGTAATAACTCCGCCTCTGTTGAATGCTTTGAGGCTATAGGTGGCTTCTGGTAGCTGAGAGGACTCAATTAGCCTCTGATGTGGTAGTGGAGGATTTTTTAGACTGTTAGATATTATTGTTTTGACGTAAAACACGACTAATTGGTTTCTAATCTATGTGTTAGGCATAATCAAGCCTAAATCTTGTCTTCTGTTCTTTAACTGCATTTAATTTAGTGGATTAGGCTTTTAATTATCTATTTTAGCCGTAATCCACCCAAACTGTGTAAACCATTTTTAATTATTCATCTCTGGTTTGACTAAATATTTAACACTGATACTCTCTATTCATTTATGCTTTACTATGTCTTGTTGATGTGTAGGTGCTACACGGGCTTTATAGTGGTGTCAGCGCTCATGAGTCATTGATTAAACATGGTGTTGAACCCTGTAGATGGATACTCTTTGATGAATGAAAGCCTGGAGGATTCACATCCTCGGCTTTATTTTTCCTTTAAAATAATTGGAAATCCATTAAAACCTGCAAAATACATAAAATGTTATAAAAATACTGTGTGTCTGGGTAAAACTGCTTTGGAGGCTTAGGTTTAGAATGCAACCGTTGGATGAAAGCATCCAACAGTGGAGATTGCTTGCAGTGGTTAAAAGGGAGGCGGTTGGAATCAAACGGTGGGAGATTAAGTTCGAACCATTGATTTGTGTTAATCAACGGTTGGGATCAATCGAGGAAATATAATGCAACGGGGCTACACTATCGCGAAAAGGAAGAAATACAAAGGAAATGAGTGAAAAATCCTTTGGCAGAGGAAAATGTATCCAAAAGAAATTTGGGGTTTCCAAAATGATTATGGGCCGTCGGATGAGATTAGCCTAGGAGATCAATGGTGGAGATTAGTCTTGAATATATAATGTGAAGGGGTCACATTATAGTGAAACGGTGGACAATATAAGCAAAATGGGTAAATAACCTTAATCATCAGTGAAAAAGGCATGGAGGAAATTTGGGGTTTCTAAAAGGAATCTGGGCTGTTGGATGAGATCTGCCCAAGGAGATCAATGGTGGAGGTTGATCTAAGAAGGCCCTTGGAGGATGGGCGGAGGGCAATGAAACAACATGAAATTGAATTGGGACCATTGATCTGTAGAGATCAACGGTGGAGGTTGAACGCGATAAAACACAATGTAAAATGGGGAAAGTGGTTTCGAATGAGAAAACCATGTGTTTTGAGCTGCGAAAAGGCGGATAGGCGGTTTTCACTTTTTGAACGTGATATGCGTTTTAGGCTGACATGTGGCATTTCAAAACCGCCTAGATCGCGTGATTTATGAGAGTTAATATTCAGGCTTTAAATCTGCGCGAAAATGTGCACTCGTCCTTAGATCTGGAGCATCAGATTGGACAGCTGTGAGAGAGTGTGATATCAATAAGATGTGCGGGAGGAACGAGGTGGGGGCAGGAGAAGGAAGTTTCAATCTGAGCCGTTGGATCAAAAAATGAAAGGCAGAGATCAAATCTGGGATGGGTCGAACCCAAGAGAGCAAGGTCTTCCGGGATGATTTTGGACCATTGGATCAAACAGATCAATGGCTCAGATTTGATCTGTGGGTTGAATGAATAAAATATGAGGCAGAGGAAAAGTTCAGTGTGGGCCATTGATATGCAGAGATCAACGACTGAGATTAGCCAAAAAAACATTACACAGTGGGGTTCATAATTTTAACAAAGGTTGAGGGGTTCAATCTGGACCGTCGGATCTTGATGCACGGACGGCCCAGATGCAATCGAAGGATTGCGATCGGCGGAGGCAAAAGACAGAAGAGCACCAATGTGATTGATTTTGGGCAGTCGATCTGAGGATCAGATCGACAGTGGAGGATGAATCAGAGGAGGTCACAAGCGGGGGATGGGCTTTGGGATGGAGTGATAAGGGCCATCAGTTCTGGATCTAGCGGGGGAGATCAACGGCGGAGAACATATCGAGAGATTGCCAATCGGGGAGGGGGAATAAAATACTAAATGTGCCCAATGGAAATCTCCGATGCGAGATTGCACTGGTCGTTGATTGGTTCAAGATCAACGGTGGAGGAAGGGCTTCAACCAATGAACATCGAGCCACGTTATAACATAAAAAATCAATTTTTTTACGAAATACAAAGGATATTTCGCATCGGGGAGGGGTTATTTATAGGTTTAGCGCCCGATTGCAAGGCTTTTTGGTTATATGAAAAAGATACAGGGACCAGGGTTTATACACAAAAGGGCCAATCAACTTTGGAAGTTATATGTAACAAAAATATTTGCGCTCGTCGATTGTTCCGATGTGAGACTGTATTGACCGTCGATCGGGGAAAAGATCAATGGTCCTTTTCCTTCAAAACAATGAAACGGCGGGTTTTCATATAAAACATAGGAAAGTGGGTTTAACAAAATACAAAGGGGGCATTTGGTTTTTGGCCAAGTATTTTTGTGTTTTAGCGCCCGATTGTGGGCTCTTGGTTCTACAATGGAAACAAAGGATCGGGGCTTACATACAAAGGATCCAATCAGCATTGGGGGTTTTATAAAACAAAAGACTTCCGCCCATCGAAAGTTTCCGATGCGATAAGTGCTCGGGACTATTAGTGCTTAGTTCTAGTGCCAGGGTATATAGTGGGGAAGTGGTTTAGGGCTTAGCCCAAAGGCGCTTAGGCCCATAGTTAAAAAATACTATTTTTTATTATTTTTTCAAGGATTTTCAATGGATTTGGGGGTTTCTGTAAGGTCTAAAAATGAGTTTTAAACCTTATAAAAGGGGTTTTATGAAGGGAAGAAGGGAATAAATGAAAAATAGAGGAAATTCATAAGGAAAAAGGCAGTAAAATGAAGGTTAATTTTGAGTGAAAATAGGGGTAAAATGAGGGGAAAATGGAGTTTTTTGCAACAGTCTTTTTCTTCAGGGAAAACAACAGAATTTCAGAATCAAGAAGGAAACAGCAGTGAAGATTAATCAAAGAATAAGATGTCTTCATAAGACTTCAAGAATTAACAATTTTGCAGTAAAACTTGTTTCTTGAAGGCTTCAAAAATGATTTAGCCACCATTTGATATGACAAATTTTATAGGTGGCTAACAAAATGAATGGGAAAACCCTTCTATTTATAACAAAATATTGAGTTAGTCTAGAGATTGGTGCATAATTAAAATATTATTAACCAAATCTAGATCCAAATTTTATGGAATGTTTTATTATATTTGTTGGAGGGAAAAGGAATTTGATTTGAGTCAAATCCCCTTATTTGTAAATAATAAATAAATAAATTATTTATTTATCATTTTAAGGGTGTGATTAAGTAATATTAAATAAATAAATAAATAATTTATTTATCATTTTAAGGATATGGTTGAGTAATAGTAAAAAAAATAATGATTTATTTAATTATTTAAGGGTGAATTAGTCATATTTAACAAATAATATTATTTAAATAAGATTTAAACAATTATTCTTTAGAAATTAATGAGATAAATAATGATTTATCTAATTAATTTCCTTGTTTTTGGTTAAATATAACCAGAAATATTAATTAAACTACTATTTAACTAATTATTTCTTGAGGAAAATTAAACAAATGTATATTTATTTAATATTTCTTTATGGGTTTTCTTGTTTAGACCATAAACAACTTAATAAAGGTGATTTACTAAGTTATTTTCATAGTGAAAGCAATTTTACTTGGGGTAAAATTGGTCTTACTTGTTGTACTTGGGTCCATCTAATAACAATGGATTATATGACCAGAAAATGGTGTAACAGATTGCCCCCCAGCGTGCGAGTGTTAGGAGCTAATCGTATGACTGAAGTACGTTGTAAGAACTCAATCACTAGACAACAATGGGGAAGTCAAAGAGAGAGGATTGTAAGGTAGACCAAAGTGCTGAATGAACTAGACCCTGAGGAGGTGACTTGCAGGTGTGACAAGTCTTTTTGATAAGTGAGTACCTGCTATAGGCAGTGAGGGAGGCATACCTATGCCCGCCAAGGCAATAGTACAAACAATAAGGCGTCCGGAAAACCATGAGATGACATAATGTTGGCATAAACATGAGCCAGCTAAATAATGCGATAATGAATCCCACATACATATTGTTCCTGGGATAATAGCCAGGACTTGTACAATAATATATGAGTACATGAGATATAAATACAACCCAAACGCCCCTGAAAATAGGAAAGGGCTCTGAAAATCTGACTGATACATGCAAACAAAAAGGTGTTGCAAGCGACTCAGGCCGACATCATCAAATGTATGGAGATGCATTGAAGGTTGTGATGAAGAGGTCATCTAAGTGTGTGGGGGGCTACCTGTAGGGCCACCCCCTCATGAGGGCTGAGACATCTCACACACACCAGGGAATCACCGATGTCAGTTGTTGCATCACTAGACCATCGAGTATACGGATCTCGATCATGCTGAAAAGGAGTTGGAGCTGAGAAACAATCAAGTCAAAGGGCCATAATGAGTCCCTTTGCCTGATCCGAGGCACTGAAAAAGAATGGAAGCTGGAACCAAGGTACACCGCCCTCTAGACCTGTCTTCTGGAATGAATGAGCTGATGTCGACAGAAGGAGGTCCGCCATAGATGAGGCAATAAGGGATCCTCATCTAAGGCATGAGAGAAAATAGTAGATTCACTGACAGACTGACACCAATGATGATGATGAAAATAAGGGGAAATGGGTAGTGAATGGAAAACTTCCCTTATTAGAGCATAAATAGCATGGATGACATGGTAGCAACTGACACAATATAATGAGGGATAGGGGGTAGTGGGACTGAAGGCCATAATGAGCGACACAAGAGAGGGACCAAGCAATGAAGGATGGAGGACTATAGCGGGGTATGAAAGAACTTGGGATAGACTCCATGAAAGCAATGATGACTCAAATCAGATGCTCTAAACAAGGGTGACTCGATGGTGCTGCCACACAGGAAAAGGGTCCAATGGCAACCATAAAAGCATGAGTACAAAATGGTAACTCATGAAGAAAGTCAACATGAGTGTGGACAAGGATGGAGGTAACATGGTGCCCCTAGTATGAGTGTTGCAGGTGAATAAATTCGATTTTGAGGAAGGGTGATGTGGCGCTTCATGGAAAAAATGTGTCCCAGTGAAGTATAAAATCACTAAAAACTAAAAACTACCCACTTGAGGGCTTAGTGAGAGCTCTCCAACAGTCTGGACGGTTTGGTAAACAGAGCTATGGTTGGATCACAGTAGGTGAAAGAAAAAACAGGGGTTTCTCTTTTAAAAAGGTGTTTTCCCTCCAAATTCATTCATTTGCATGTGGAGCTGTGGCAAATGTGGAGAGGATAGAAGGACCTAAATCTTGCAGCGATCGTAGAGGACAAACCGACCATTGGAATCGAGATCTGTCAGTTGTAGCTAATAGGCCTAACCCTACTCTTTCTTTTCAATGGATTAAAAGTTAAGATTAGTCCCTAAGGCTCAGTAACAGCTCCCTACTCCTCTTCATGTTCGGGTTGCACTTTTTGGGGAAAAAAGTGCAACCTGGGTGGTAGGTTTTGGCCACAAAAGTGCAACCTGTCCCAGGTTTAGGCTTGAAAAGTGTGACCTGTCTAAGAGGGATGTTTTTGTGCTATTTTTTGGCTAAGCAATAGGGTTTTTTGATAAGAAAAAATCTTTCCTATCTGTATACTGATAAATATGATGGTTTTGTGCAGGTATGGAAGAATTACAGATCAACTGGAGAGAGAGAGACCTGGGTGCATTATAGTTAGAGATCAGGGAGGATCAGGGTGTCCACAGTGCTTTGGCCAGGTTTGGGGTTCTGAAGTTTGTGGAGAACCCTTTGATGAGAGCTATGGAGCCCTTATTGGCCCGGATTGTCAGCTATTGGGATTCGGACCATGAGGTCTTTATAGTGCAAGGGAACTAGATCGAGTTGACGGTTTGGGATATATATTTCCTGACTAGTCTTTCACCACTTGGGATGGTAGGGAATACTCAGCCAATATTACCGCATGGGTGGAACATCATAGAGTTTTTAGAGCACCATTTTCGGCCTGGTCCCCAAGTCAAGGGGACTCGGATACCCATCGTGGATTTGGAGAGGTTAGAGACCCCTGCTGTGCTCGTAGCGGTGTTGTGGATCCTAGGCAACCAGGCCCTCCATCACATCACGGGGGGTCAAATGATGCTTGTGGAGAGTGTTTTGAGTGGGACCTACTATGGGTGGGCCTAGATGATGTTGTCGTCATTGAAACGACAGTTGTCGCTATGTAAGTGTCAAGTGAACCATGACTGTGCATATGGTACAATTTTGTGCTCTTTCTTCTTTAAGAAGATCCCGACACTTCGACCTTGCATACAACTCCCAAATGGAGGCCTGAGAGAACCTAGGATGTGCCGGTGGGGGTGACTGCTGTGCAGAGGAGGAGGTGGAGCAGTTGGACAGGTGTTATGTCCTGATTTCTTTGTTCATTGGGATCAGATGTCACTGTATATAGATGACTATCCCTATAGTGGGATGAGTTATTATGGGGACCTGGATCTGCCACTACTGCCTAGTCGTATATGGAGACCCGAAGGTGAGTGAAAAATTGCTAATATTTTATGTGCATGAAAATTTTATAGAATATTATATGTGGTACTGATTCTTTTACTTTTGGTATGCAGATAAGCACTGGTAAAATCGGCCAGGTACATGTGATGACCTGCAGTATCGGGGGCCGCAGGATCTAGTGGAGTAAGGGCACAACACAATGAGGATGCAGCAACCCTTATGGAGGATATATGACATAGATGTGAGAGGCTTCTGACCGGTGTTTTGGAATGCGACTAGCAAGAATTATATGACCAGTACATAGAGCCATGTATTGGTTTACCCTCGAAATGGCGAGGGGTCATGTGGCACATGGTGATGGCCAGACAGGGCATGCGTGATCTACGAGCTATGGGGGCAAAGCCATTGGCTCGAGCCCTCCAGATAGTGATTAGTGTTTAGGGGTAGGTGGTGCCCCCAGTTTTGAATTTTTGTAACATGCCATGGGCATGTCATATGTATCAGAGTTGATGAACTCTACAACATTTTATACGACACATACTATGGATATGCATCATTTTGATATTTTTATGTTATTGTCTTGTGTTAAATGTGTGTGTTAAATGCCAATCCAAAATTTGGTTTGCAATGCTATCTATATAGTGATTTTGTGATCTAGGTACATGACTGAAAGTAATGATTTCAAATTCACGCATCAAAAGTTTCACTTGTAAATATCTTCTGAAAAGGATAGGATTATGCACATGATATACACCATTCAATTGCATGACAAGAAGTAGGGAATCTAAACGAACATGAAGGTGGAGGATGCGATGTGAAAGGGCATTGGCTAATAGACCTCGTACAACATCATATTTGGCCTGATTATTGGTAGCAGTACTAATGCATACATTGTTCGAAAGAACAAGCGCGTGCAAAGGGTTAAAAATGGCCCAACCTACCGAGGCTAAATTCTGGGAGTAGCGACTTACACCATCGGCAAAACCGATATAAGGTGTTAATGGGGGGTCCCTCTGAAAGGTGCCACAAGACAATAAATGGGAGGATAAATAAGAAATCTGGAAACCTGTTTGTACAGTATAAATTGAATGCACTCTACGGAAGGGAGTGATCTGGGTAGGATGTCTACTTCCCACATGCTGCCGGTGAGAGGAAGTGTGGGAGCTACTAGAGACGTAGGTTGAGCTCAGGCTACATAAGTCACCAAAGGTATGGATCATGGCATCCCATCTATGGGTGGGAAAGATGAAGTCAAGGGTGGACGTAGCTTCCATGATGTCATCGTCACAACAGGAGGTGGAAGGACAGGAGGAAGGGAGACCACATGATGTGGCGAGGCTACCTAACTCATCATCATGAGAAGAAAGACTCACATGTGCATCATCGAGGGGGATGATGTAATAACAAGCAGATAAAGGATCTATTGATGTTGAGCTCAGGGTGTTTGCCGAAAGGAGGTTAGGTGAAACAATAGGAGAAGATTCAGAGGGAGCTTCTGTCGTGGGTCTCAAGGATGATGAAAGTTAGAGGATGGTGGCCGCATGCTCTTTCATTTTGAAATTGGGGGGGGGGGGGGGGGAATGTCAATAGGAGCGGGTAAATCCTCAGTCTGGCCTACAACATTCTCTACGAGCACGGGAGAAGCAGATTGATTCTGCTCAATCTCGTACTCCTGAACTACCTCCAAAGAGGCACGGTAATGTGTAAGGCAAGAAAAATGATGGGAGTAATGGCCATGAAGACCACACAAAGCACAAGGGTGCTTGGTGTGAATATTCTTGGTTTTCTTGGTTGCGGTTGATGAAGAAGCAGAGGTTTCAGGAACCGTAGACTCAGGGAATGTGACATAAACCATGGGCTTGATGTGGGGCAACTCGAGACAAGTATGGGTGGCATGACCAACCACATCACAGAAAGTGAAAGGCTTTGGAGGCGAAGGAGGTGCAGGATCAGTTGGGGCAACTTTGTCCTTTGAGGCCTTTTTGCGAGCTCTGCCCTTCTTACCCGAAGCGGTCACAACAAGAGGCAGATCCTGTTGAGGTGGCTGAGGCACTGTGACAATGGGAGAAGTTAGGGGGACTGGTTGAACAAGGTTCAAAGCAATATAAGGCTTAGGTTGACCTAGCGGGGTAGCGGTTGGAGGGTCAAAGTACCAAACCATAAGCCCAATGGTCAAGTTAGGGAGAGAGAGGGTGGCCATGATAGATGTCGTATAGATGCCTGGTGGAGGGACTAGGAATGCTATCTGACTAAAGGGGTAATGGTCAGGTGGGACGACTCCTAAATGGTTAAGGCATAGAGGAATTGACCTAGGAGGGTAAAGAGGCTCATGAGTACCAACTGAAGGGCCGGGAGGAGGAGGTCCAAGAGGCTACATCGAAGGGCTAGGAGACGGCTGCGGAGCGCAAGGGGGCTGCTGACTAGCCGAGGTGGGCCTCTTGAGAGAAGCCTAAGACAATTTCATCATGCAAAAATTGGATGATCTGGGATCAGAGATGGGAGGAGGAAGACCAGGGAATGTACCAAGCAAGGAGGGGTCCTTGTAGACATCTGGTGAGACACTAGTCAAAGGGTCAAGGATTTTCTTACTGGCCACTGAAGAAATAGTGGACTCGGGAGAGGTATGAGACTTCGGTTCGTAATATGTCAACTAGTCAATGGTGGCTATCTTTTCGTTATGGTGGAAGGACATCTTGTGGTGAACCGCAGAAGGGACAGCAAATATCGCATAAGTGTAGCTATGACCCAATAGAATGTTGTAGTCTAGGGGGCATCTATGACTTCGACGTCAACGCAAACCGTCTTGCCCGCAAGAGTGATAGAAAAATTGCGGAATAAGCTAATGGGCTTGGAGGCGTGGCCATCCCACGCTCAGAGAGTGATCATGGACGGAGCCAACTCAGGAGATCCAAGTTGTTTTCAAACCGAAGCAGACATCACACAGGTGGATGCCACCTCATCAATAATGCAACGAGAAACATTGGCATTCTGGATCTTGAGTGGGATTTGGAAAGCGACGAAAGTAGGGAGAGGAGGATGTTCTGACCGGTCAACATCAAAGATAATCAATCGATCATCGGAAGGGTGTACAGTGCCCATGACAGACAGAAGAGCTTTTCATTGTGAAGGGAATGACTATAGGAGTTCCAGTGTTGAAATGGCATCAGGGGATTGTGTCAAATCATCAACTATGCTATATGAATGGGAAGCTTTGCTAGAAGCAGCATTTCAACATAGTGGACCCTTAGGGATCTTGGTATGAACCTATGCCCTAGGCTGAGGGATCTTCAAGGGGCCATTTGGTGTCAAAAGAGGCTCTGTAGAGACTGAAGGAGGTGGCTCGGGGACAGACGTAGCGGGAGGCTTGTTGTACTGACAAGACCGAGTCTAAAGATTGATGTATATGGTTGAAGGTTGATCAGATTTCATCATGAGAATCTAGTCATTAGGGGTACCAGACAGAAGAGGTTTGGGTAATAGTGTGGTATACAGGAGGTTGGGCAAAGAGAAGAGGCATGCTGCAGCCTGAATACGTGCTACCAAGAGGGAAAGATGTGCAGGAGGTGCTAGCCCCTCCCTGAAGAAAATCAGAGCCCATGGGAGGTTGAGAAATGATGACACACATACAACACCAAGGAAAAAGAGACCAATAAGGGTAGGCAGGTGCAAGATCAGCTGATTACACTGTCGAAACAAAGGCATAGAGGTGTAGGAACAATTTATTTCAATGTTTTAGAGTCTTTTCTTGGCGGTGTTAACCAAACCCTTTTTCACTTAGGGTGTGTGTGTAAAATTGTGTAAATTTTAATTTTTAAACCCATACATTTGTAGAGAAAAATAAAAAGTGATGTTGTATAGCCATAAATAAACCTGCAAATGACAGTATATAGGCCTGCAAAATAGAAAATAAACAGTTAATAATGCAATAATCTAAACCCAAGAAGGTGGGCCTCTCAAAAACTAGTCTATAGGTGAGTGAAAAAACTAATCAAAACACACTAAAATAGCCAACAAATATAAGGTCAGAAGGGACAAGGATCTAAAGGACAAAATCTGCTAGAAAGTGGTGCAGAAACAACAACAAATCAGAGGAAGAATTGTTGTAAACAGAGATGGCGAAAGGCTATCTTCATGAAGGAAGCAGAGTGCATCCTAAAGGAAAACCAAAACAAATATAAATGAGGAGATTTGGATGGATAACAAGCCGATCTGAAGTGGATCTAAAAGAAAGGTATTAGATCTGAAAAAGTGGTTGAAGACTCTGAAATTTCAGACAACCTGCAACAACAAACACTCTTCCACAAAAAGTGGAGTGTACTGAAGCCCTAGGGGGCTAGGTTCCTACTTAGTTGAGCGAAAAAAAACAAGTATAGGTCCAAAATGGGTGGAGATGGAGATCAGACAACCCTGAACAGAGGCTCAGCAAAACCCAAAAAACTTTCAGAAAAATCCCTACAAAAAGTCCAGGTCGCATTTTTTTACCTGTTTTCAGTAGAGGTCATACTTTTTGGGTTGTAAAGTGCACCCTGGAGGTCCAGGTCACAGGCTTTGGGCAGAAAAGTGCAACCTGCACTTTCGACACTCTTGGCGGCAGGTTTCAGAAAAATTTGTCGTCTTAGTTGCGAATGATGTCTGTCACCTGCGCAATGGGTTTGAAAACACGCGGAAGTTAGAATTTTTATCGTTTTATGGCTTTATGGGTTAAAAAAAACATCAAGAATAAGAAAAACAAGGGGCTAAAGAGAAATACTAGGGTTTGAAGCAGCTGGATATGCAAGGATAAAAAAAATGACAGCAATCATAATTGTAAACCCACGTGGAGTTACCCATTGTTAGTATGAATCTTGATTCAAAACGTACAAAAAAAGACCACTTTAGATGCGCATAACAAACAATCCTAACAGTAGAAATGACTGCTAATATCTTTAGATCTGAAATTATATGATCAAGAAAAATGCTGCAAAAATCTAGATCTATGCATTAGAAGACATCAAATAGTAGAAAAATAAGATTTACTCTATAGATCCAATAGACAAGAAAACACAAGAGGGTGTTCCCTATTCTCCTCAATGGGATGGGTTCTTGTAAGTCCTCAGCACTTCAGATTTAGAATTCCTCTCTCTTGATGGTGTAGAAAACCCTGACAAAAATGGAAAAATATGGCTATGATAATGTATCAATAGCCAGACCAAGAGTTGAGATCCAGAGTGATCTTTAGGAAACAAAAGGTGATAAATGAATGGGAAAACCATTCTATTTATAACAAAATATTGAATTATTCTAGAGATTGGTGCATAATTAAAATATTATTAACTAAATCTAGATCCAAATTTTATGAAATATTTTATTATATTTGTTGGAGGGAAAAGGAGTTTGATTTGAGTCAAATCCCCTTATTTGTAAATAATAAATAAATAAATGATTTATTTATCATTTTAAGGATGTGATTAAGTAATAATAAATAATTAAATAATTTATTTATCATTTTAAGGATATGGTTGAGTAATAATCAAACAAATAATTATTTATTTAATTATTTAAGGGTGAATTAGTCATATTTAGCAAATAATATTATTTAAATAAGATTTAAACAATTATTCTTTAGAAAATAATAAGATAAATAATGATTTATCTAATTAATTTCCTTGTTTTGGGTTAAATATAACCAGAAATATTAATTAAACTACTGTTTAACTAATTATTTCTTGAGGAAAATTAAACAAATGTATGTTTATTTAATATTTCCTTATGGGGTTTCCTGTTTAGACCATAAACAACTTAATAAAGGTGATTTACTAAGTTATTTTCATAGTGAAAGTAATTTTACTTGGGGTAAAATTGGTCTTACTTGTTGTACTTGGGTCCATCTAATAACAATGTGTTAGATGACCAAAAAATGGTGTAATACCTACGCAGAGGAGTAATTCTTCCCACTAGAAACTAAGGATGAATGCCTAGGAGTCTCTGAGATAAACACCTTGGGGGGGCACATTGATGGAAAATAGACACGGATCACAGAAGGAAGAGAGACCAATAAGGGCAAGGAGGTGCAGGATCAAATCATTACAATGTGGAAACAAGGGCAGGGAGGTGCAGGATCAATTAATTACAATGTTATAGTCTTGGCCTAGAGGTGTAAACTAGGTGCTCTTCACTTAGGATGTGTATGTGTATGTGATAATTGTGCTAATTTTAATTAAGCCGAGACATGTGTAGATAAAAAAGAAAAAATATGTTGTATAACTGTAAATAAATCTAAAAATGACAGTAAAGGAAACTAAACAAGACATAGAATAAACAGCTAAAGATGCATCAATTTAAATCCAAGGAGGAGGGCTTCCCAACAATGAGTCGATGGGTGGGAAAAAGCTAGTCAAAACACACAAAATAGAGAATGAATCTAAATTCAGGAGGGACAAGGATCTAAAGGTCAGATCTATTGGAAATAGGTGTAGAAGACAACAAAAAACCAAAGGGAAAAGTGTTGTGAAAAAGGTGGCGAAAGGCTACAACCTAAAGGGAAAATGGAGGGGAGCTTAAAGGAGGACCAAAAAAAACTGAAAATAGGTGTTTTGGGTGGATGAATAACCAATCTGAAATGGATCTGAAAGTACAAGTTTAGATCTAAAAAATGGTTGAACACATTGAAATCTCAAAAGACCTACTTCAGCTAAAATCCACCTAAAAAGGTGGAAGCGTACTGAAGCCCTAAGAGGCTTGGTTCCTACTTCAATGAGTAAAACAAAGAAATTATAGGTCCATGAAGGGTAGAGAGGGAGGTCAGACAACCCTAAATAGTAGCCCAGAAAAACCTAGAAAAATCACAGAAAAACTACAACAAAAAGTATAGGTCGCAAGTTCTGACCTGTTTTCAACTGAGGTCACATTTTTGAGGTTGTTTTCTGCATCCTAAAGATTGAGGTCATAGGTTTTGGCCCAAAAAGTGTAACCTACACTTCTAGCTATCTCAGGAGTAGGTTTCAGAAAAAATTGTCATCCTTATTGCAGTTGATACCTGTTACCTACGCAATAGGCCCAGAAACACACTGAAGTAAGAATTTTACTATTTTAGGGTTTTAAAGGTTAAAAACAACATCAATAAATGAAAAATAAGAATTTGAAGAAAAACCTTAGGGGTTGAAGCATCTGGTCATGCAGGGATCTGAAAAACAATAGCAATCATAATTATAAACCCTTGTGGAGTCACTAATTGTTAGTGTGAATCCTAATCACAAGTGTACGAAAAAAGCTCACTTTAGCTGTGCATAACAAACAACCCTAACATCAAATATGGATGTCGATTTCCTTAGATCTACAGTTAGTGATTAGAATAAATGCTACAAAAATCCAGATCTATGCAGTTAAAGACATTAAACAGGAAATAAAATTAAGAGTTGCTCCATGCATCCAATGAACAAGAGAAGAATTTAAAAAAAAAAAATTTGTATTTATGACACCTAGGAATGGAACATAGAAATATATTACCAGTCCCCCTCAATGGGATGGGTTCTTGTATGTCCTCGGTGTTTCATATCTAAGGTCTCTCTCTCTTGATGGTGTAGAAAACCCAGACAAAAATGGAACTCAAGGGGAGCTCACAAGCAAAAGGGTAGAAAAATATGACAATGATGGAGGATCAAAGTTAGACCAAAAGTATAGATTGAGAGTGATCTTAGGCAACAAAAGGTAGTGAATGAATGGAAAAAACCTTCTATTTATAACAAAAAATTGAGTTAGTCTAGATATTGGTGCATAATTAAAATATTATTAACCAAATCTAGATCCACCTTTTATGGAATATTTTATTATTTTTGTTGGAGGGAAAAATAATTTGAATTTGGTCAAATCCCTTTGTTTGTAAATAATAAATAAATAAATTATTTATTTATTATTTTAAGGATATGTTTGAGTAATAATTAAATAAATAATGATATATTCAATTATTTATAAATGATTTAGTCAAATTTAACAAGAAATATTATTTAAATAATGTCTTAAATAATTATTCCTAGAAAATAATAAGATAAATAATTATTTATCTAATTAATTTTCCTATTTTGGGTTAAATATGACCAGGAATATTAATTAAACTATGTTTTAATTAATTATCCCTTGAGTAAAATCAAACAAATAAGGATTTATTCATTTATTCCTCATGGGGTTTCCTGTTTAGACCATAAACAACTTAATAAATTATGGATTACTAAGTTATTTTTCATAGTGAAAGAAATTTTACTAGGGTAAAATTGGTCTTACATGCTGTACTTTGGGCCATCAAATAGTAATAGGTTAGATGACCAAAAATTAGTGTAACACTACTATCACGATCTTCCTTTACATTATTCTGATCAAAGGTGTCCCACCACTTGCACCTAAAAATAACACATTGGAAAGGAGAAATCCACTTCAATGATCTCTTGTATCTTTCCGACGTAACCTAACATCCGTCGTACTAGGTTTTGATCACGGTGGCTAGATTAGATTGATCAAACTCGACTTCCACTCCACAGTCTTGTGTCATGTGTCCATCACCGACATTTTCTATGCAAAAATGATGTCCATATGCCCACATAGATGTGAACAAATGCACCTATAAAAAAACTTTAAAAATTCATAGTTTCATGTGTCTTATAATAACCCAACAGTTAAAATATGAAATACAGATGTAATTTGATTTCAAAGGTGATTTATTTAGTATAAAATGTACATAAATAGATTATTACTGAGTTGGTGCACCCAATCCCTATGTTTATTGCATCCTATTTAGCACGCAGGTAACGACGAGTTCCACCATATTTCTCTCTGACTTGGTCAGCAACCCAACTGTTGGGGCATATTTTTGGCATATTTTCTCTTAAATTATCTGGACAAGGAACACTTCTACCATTCAACCATATCAAAATATTTCTTGTCACTATCCCATTTCATCCTCTTTTATTCATACAATGCGACCCACAGTTGTGTCGCTTCGAAATTGTAAAGAAAAAATTTATTGATTGTTTCAATTTCTTCATTCGCAGATGAAATCAAAATGACATATAGTACATATGAGATCAAAATATACATTATATCGAATTTCAACATGAATATTTACTTTGTGTAAATTTTAAAAATTATAAGTCGTGTACTCTTTATCAAGTGCCTTTCTCCATTCGTTTGGAGCATCTCCCCTTCTCTTTTGTCTTCATCCCTTTCATCGCCCCAAATCACCACACCTGGTCTATTGTCAATCTTCTTGATGTACTCACCGGCATAATAGAAAGACTCATACGATATGTACCCCTGTGCCATAGGCCTCTCGAGTTTTTCCCTTTGTCGAACAAAACCTTTCAATTTCCTCATGTACCTCTCTAAGAAGAACATCCAACGACAAGAAACCACCCCAACCGATTCAACCTGATCTAGTAGGGGGATTAGAATATGAACCTGCAAGTCCATGAAAGTTGTTTTCAATTCCTTCTCAAACATACAATCAATCTCAACTATCTCTTGACTCCACCGTGGAATGTTAGCCACATGAATCTCCTTTGACGTGATCCAACATACAAATGCAGATAATTTAGAGATGGTACATCCTAGGTCTTGGGGGAATTCATGTTTCACACACCCATGCACAAACAAAGGATAATGACACTGCAAAGTTATAAACACATGCAATAATATACAAAATTAGTTGTGTTTTATGATCCTTGCATGGGCTAAAATTTATTAATATAACAAATAATAAAATCATGCTTTTGACATTATACGTACTCTTAGAAGATTTAAATGGTCATGCGATTTCAACCCTGACAAATGGTCATCCACGGTGAAGCAGCGTCGTAGTGAAGACCCGTGTGAAGATGACACCCTCACACCCATTATAACTTCCTTTTCGAAAGAAATATCATCTTTTTCTAAAATCCATGGGACATCACCTTCTTTTAAATACCATGAATTAGCTAAGGGACCATCGCCTGCCTCTGATCTTGTACTTTCTAATCATCTTGGCCAATGTTTCTTTTTAGTTTTTGAAGTAATAAGATCTTTCCTAATAGCCAATGTGTCACTTTGTTTCGATGATATGTGCCTCCATAAAGAAGATGAAACATTTTTTAATATATGCATGGGATCTAATAAGTGGGTAATCTTAATATTCTCTCAATATGGGAGGTTATTAAATATAGATTTCCTTTTCATCCCAATGGGAAATTTCTCAACATAGGTGTCAAAGAATTTTGGATCATCAAACATAGGCTCCCCATTTGAATCGAAAATTTCTATGAACTCCTTCTCCTTCTCTCTCTCATGTGCTCTAATCCATTTAGTTTGTGTCGTTATTGGAGGCCTTTGGGTTCTCTCTCCTTTACCATTAAAACTAGATCCTGCTATTTTGTAAGGGTGTTCTTCTGGGAGGAATACCCTGGAGGAGTCATACACTGGATTTCGTAGGTCGTTGAACCATATATCTTTCAGAGAAGGTCCACAACATTTACATCCAAAATACCTTTTTGTTACAAGACCTGCGAGATTATTGTATACAATATATATGCATGGCACGTTAAATAATATCATGAATATCAGAACAATTACAATGAATTAAATAACTAATATGCGAAAGAATATTGTTACATATATAAACAAATCAATAAACATGTAATTTACCAGAGAAAACTCCTAAGCCTGGATAATCATGTGCCATGTAAGCACATATGCCATTAAATGTAAAACTCCTCTCTACCGTGATGGGTCTTGATACATCGTATACATTTGTCCCATCCCATAATTCCTTCAATTCATCTACCAATGGTTGTGAGTAGACATCCATATTCTTCACTTTTCTTCTACCAGGGATTATGAGAGCCAACATAAGATGTTCATTCTTCATGGACAACCATGGGGGGATATTGTTATTGACCACTACTATAGGCCAAACATAATAGTTAGTGTTCTGCAGGGAATATGGGTTGACGTCATCCATGGCTAATCTGAGTTGTAGACTTTGTACTTCATCCTTGAATTTTTTGGGCCATGTATCGTCTATATGCTTCATGGTTATTGAATCTGTTGGGATTCGCATAACTCCCAACTCACTGTTGTGTGAAGCATGCCATCCCTACAACATAGCTAATTATTTACAATGAAATAGCCTTTGAATCCTTGGGATTATAGGCATGTGCCTTAATATCTTAAAAGGAGGACTGCGTGATTTACCCATATTTTTTTATTTATCATACCTTTCATGCCCACATTTCGGACAGATCTCTTTGTCTACATATTCTCCTCTATATAGAATACAATCATTTGGACATGCATGATACGA
Source organism: Pinus albicaulis (assembly GCA_034641835.2). Taxonomy (NCBI): domain Eukaryota; kingdom Viridiplantae; phylum Streptophyta; class Pinopsida; order Pinales; family Pinaceae; genus Pinus; species Pinus albicaulis. The sequence continues at coordinate 648,223,652 of CM076573.1, read as the reverse complement.
TATGTACTCAACACCCAACATTTCCAACAATTTATTTGCCTCTTCGCAGCTACCAGGAAAGACATCATCACTCGGAAGAACCTTATCTTTGAATAACCTATAGTTGGTGATCGTGGACAATATTAAATGTACATTAATGTTGATATAATTATTAACATTCATAAAATTGACCATTTGTAATGTTCATTGTATGATTATATTTCTCAAAATATAAAGGAGGACTTTATGGTAACTTACCTCAAAATTTCCGAGAAATATGCATTCGACAAGCCAAAATTTTCTTTCAAGTTGCATAGTAACATCATTATCCCCAACTGGGTATACTTTAACTGACTTCCAGGTCCAAAGAGAGGGGTGGTAGAAGAAAATTTAAGGCTTTCGAAAATAGTATCAGTGATATGAGCATCATCCCCTAGTTGATGATCATTGTTCTGGAATGCATCTACCAACATTGTCTCCATGGTAGTCGTATCCCTTAAGTAATCATCCATACCAACCTCTATTTGATTGCCTCCATTGCAAGCTTGTGAAGAACTACTATTGTTGTAGTCATTCCGAATTGGTGAATCTGGACGTAGTGGGAATTGAATAGGTGGTCTATTCAACCATTCTTGGCATCATTTCTCTCTCATTTTTTGTCTTAATTTAGCCTTATATCGATATGAAATTCTCGTGGGGTGCAACGAAAGATGGTAGGTAGGTCGCTCATCATCACTAGAATTCTAATAATTTCAAAAAATATATTTGAACATGATTAGTACAAAATCTATGATATCAATTAGTAAGCACGTTGACAATGCATCATTAATTGGTTTGACGTTGAAATAATTATATTAATATACCAAACAATTATTATTACCATCATGGTCTTGGGATTAATGTGGCTAGAAGATGAAATGTTACAATTGGCAGGGTGAAGTGGCTATCCATTTTCATCTACCAAATGTGCCTTGTGGTATGTTGCTCTTGATAAGAGTTTTTGACGTTTTGGAGTTGTTTGAGTATTTTTTGCATCTGAACTCAATTTTGAATCTACATAAACCTACAAATTTGTATACATTAATTTTATTAGCTGATTGACATAGATTAAAAAAACAAATTCAATTAGATGATGAAAATATAAATAAAATCTAATGTAAATATTACGTCTCGATATGGATAGGGAGAACTGCATGATGGAATTTGAGAAATATTATGGAATGAGCTGGATTTTGAATAATTGTCCATTCGATATAATTATGATATTTTCTCCCTACATTTGAGAAAAATCAACAATAAATTTTAGTGTACACACCTAAAAGTAATTCTGGTACCTTAAAAATAGACTTATTGTTATCAGTGCCAATGTACAGATAACCACACCGGTGTCGAATAGCCGCAAATGAAAAAAGCGCAATTTTTTTTTTTTTTTAAGTGAAAAAAAACGGTAAATTGGAAAATGGGCAGAAAAATATTTTGAAAAGTCTAATTTCATAAAACAATTCTTTAAATAGTAAAAACTTTTAATTATTTCATTATTTTTGCAAGAGAAATCAGCGAGGGATTTGCACGAGAAATACCTAGAGCAAGAGAGCACGAGAGCATTGTGGAGCAATGATTTATTTTCAAACAGAACTATTCAAACAATCAGAATGCCAAACCTCTAGTGATTCAAACCCTGTAGCATAGAATTTCAAACCATCTAGTGATTAAATTTTATTGTTTTTTTTACATTTTCTACAATATTTTTTACGCAGTAAGAAAAAAATTTAAATTTACTGGAAAACACAAAAAAAAGAAGAAAAAACAAACAAAAGCAAAAAACCAAAAAAACCAAAAAAACCAAAAACAAAAAAACAAAAGACAAAAAAAAATCCATTCTTACGCTAGACACTTGATTCCTTTTGTTTCTGTCCTTGCTTCTTCTTAATTGTTTATGTGACTTCAATATTAGGGCTTTTCATTTTAGATTTTTAGGGTTTGGATTGCTATATATATATATATATATATATATATATATATATATATATATATATATATATATATGCCTATGACATCTAACCCACGGGATGACTTGCATAGTCAGATCCCAATCCATGTCGGCCCTTGCGAGAATTTTTAAAAAAAATAAATTTTTTAATTGGTGTGCCTTGTGTAAAATAGCGCACCGGTGCACTATTTTATCGCAGCACACTGCGCACGTACTATTTGATAAAAAAAATTTAAAAACATATTTTTTAAATTTGTGCACCATGTTTAAATTAGTGCACTGGTGCGCTATTTTATTATAGTGCATCGCGCATGAACTGTTTGATAAAACCAATTTTTTATTTTTTGTTAATTAGCGCATCGGTTAACATATAACGCACTGAGTCTTCTTGTTGATAGAGAGAACTGTACAGTGGTCCCCTGTTTTCTCGGTGCATTTGTAAGTACATGTCACACTGCCCCCTGCACAACATCATATGCTACAAAAACTAACACTAGAGAACTTTTATTAATTTGTCTATGTTAATCGATGAATTGGTTAACATATAACATAGTGTTTCTCCTTGTTGATAGAGAGCACTGTACGGTGTTTCTACTGTTTTTTCAGTGTGTTTATAAGAACACGCCGCATCGACATCGGTGCGTACTTCTTGAAAGACACACCATTTCTTTTTCTTTTTTTTTACCTGAAAAGTTTGTGATTTATTTAAAATATATATTAATGAATGGTATGATACATGTTTCATATTGATAAAAGAAGTGGCTGACAAGAGATCAAGTAAAAAAGATACTAATAGCACATTGAGAAAAGAAAAAAAAGGCAAGTTATTTTTCAATTCTTTACAAAAATTATTATTTTCGAACTATATGTAAGTTTAAATAAAATGTATTTTTTACTGTGTATCATGAAAAGCCACAAAATGATGAAGCTTGATAAGATTATTTCTGATCTAGGACCAAAAGAGCATAAAATCTTGATGGAAAAATTGCAGAAGGATGTGTTAGTATGAATCTTAATTGCAAGTGTACGAAAAAATACCACTTTAGATGTGCATAACAAACAACCTTAAAAACAAATATGGCTACCAGTATCCTCATATCCACAATTAGGTGATCAAGATAAATGCTCCAAAAATCTAGATTTATGCATCAAAAGACATTAAGCAGTAATAAAAAACGAGATTTACTCCATGCATCCAATAGACAAGACAAGAATATGTTGAATGAATTTTATATTAAGGGCACCTGGGAGGAAAACATAGAAGGATGTTACCAGTTCTCCTCAATTGGATGGGTTCTTGTAAGTCCTCAGCACTTCAGATCTAAAATCCCTCTCTTATGATGGTGTAGAAAACCCAGACATAATTGGAAGAAAATATGACAATGATCGTGGATCAAAGTCATACCAAAAGTATAGAACCAGATTGATATTTAGGTAACAGAAGGTGGTGAATGAATGGAAAAGCCAATCTATTTATAATGAAATATTGAGTTATTCTAGATATTGGTGCATAGTTAAAATATTATTAACCAAATCAAGATCCAACTTTTATGGAATATTTTATTATATTTTTTGGAGGGAAAAGGATTTTGACTTGGTTCAAATCTCTTTATTTGTAAATAATAAATAAATAAATGATTTATTTATTATTTTAAGGATGTGGTTGAGTGATAATCAAATAAATAGTGATTTATTTGATTAATTATAAATGATTTAGTCATATTTAACAAGGAATATTATTTAAATAAGGTTTAAATAATTATTCTTAGAAAATAATAAGATAAATAATTATTTATCTAATTAATTTTCCTGTTTTGAGTTAAATATAACCAGGAATATTAATTAAACTATGCAGGGACAACACTCTTCTCCTTCCATCCCTTTCCATAAGGCTACCTCTCAACCCGTTACGTTTCCCGATCCTTTCCTTCAACAAGGACTCGTGGCCACCCAGTCACCTCATGGCCCAGAACCCACTCAACCTTCTCCTTCTGGTTCCTCTGATTACCAAATCCTCATGATGGCCTCAAACCAATCTCTCACCGCCAATCCTTCCCTTCAAACTCGGTCTCCCATTCCTTCTACCCCCGAGTTCCCATCCTCAGGCCCTACTAAGCCTCTATCGACACCCAATGGTCCCTTGCCAATTCCTCCACCCAATGCCAAGATTCATACCCAAATTCCTAAGGGCCCATTACGCTGAAATGTTACCACTAATCACATTGCCCTGGATGATGTTGACCCTACCGATGACCAGTTAATTGTTTTTGATCCTCGTCAACTTGACCATCCCCCTCTTCCTACGTCTGTTGCTTTCCAAATCTCGGTCCAAATCCAAAATGCCACTATTGCTCAATGCGTCATTGATGAGGGGGCATCTACCTGTGTCATGTCCGCTTCAGTTTGGCAACAAATCAGATCTCCTGCGTTGGCCCCTTCCACAATCACCCTTCGTGCATGGGATGGCCATGCTTCCCAGCCCGTCAGCCTCTTCCGCCGCTGTCCTATTACTCTTGTAGGAAAAACTATGTGTGTCGACATTGAAGTGATCGATGCCCCTCTTGACTACAACATCCCCTTGGGGCGTAGTTACACCTATGCCATGTCTATTGTCCCATCTGCAGTTTACCGCAAGATGTTCTTCCCACATAACGGAAAAATCGTCACCATCGACCAGTTATCGTATCGTACCCGCAAATCTCAGATTTCCCCTGAGCCCTCTATTTCCACCACCACTACGTCTTGGCCCAGTGTCTCTCCTGTCCTATTTAAAGACTCCTCCTTGCTTGGCACCTTTCTTGACCCACCTACCCTCTTTGACCCTAGCCTGGCAAGCGTTTGCATGATGCAATCATCTTGGGCTGACCTTACACAGCCCACTTTGGCTAGTCAGCAACCTCAACTTTCCCCAACTCCTCTGGATCCTAGCCCTTTGCCCCCACTAGCCAGTCTTTTTTCTTCAGAATCTCCCCTCCCTACTGGATCAATTCCGCCCGATTTCAATCCCCTCGGCCCCGTCCCTCCTGGCCATTTTCCTACTGGTCAGATTCCTTTCCTCGCTCCCCCTCCTGGAGCTTCTTCCATCCCTATCTTGGCTACCCTCTCCCTACCCAACTTGAAATTAGGTATACCCGTCTGGTGTCTAAGCCCCCCTGCCCCTACCCTGCCTGGTCAACCCAAGCCGTATCTTGCTTTGACTCCGGTTCAACCAATACCCATGACCTCTTCTTCTGCTCCAACACCTCAGTCTCCTCACCCAACACCTCCTCCTGTTACAACCATGTCCGGTAACAATAGAAAATCTCGCAGGGGGGCACCGAAGGACACGGTAGCGTCGAAAACTTCCACCCCTCCTCGCCTTCCAAAACATCCCATCCAGTGCGCCTTGTGCGACGTTGTCGGCCACGCCACCCATACTTGTCCTGAATTACCACACCTCAAAACCATGGTCAATGAAACGTTTCCAGAATCTGATATTCCCACGGTCCAGGTCACCCTCCCTGGTTCCCTTCCCAAACTTAAAAACTTGCGCTCCAATCACCCTTGTTCTTTATGTGACTTCCATGGGAATTATACCCACCTTTGCCCCCATCTTGATGAGTATCGTGCTTCTTTGGCCGCTTACCGCCAATTCGAATCCGTGCTTACCTTTCCTCCTTTTTTAACCCCCGACCACGCGTCCACCCCAATTACCATTTCTCATCCTGATACTGACATGACTGAACCTTCCGCCACTATTTCCTACCTTGCCTCATCACCGTGTTCCCTGACATCCAACCCCTTAGCCCCGTCCCCCGTTGTTTCGCCTACCCACTCATCTATTGACCCCACTGTCACTTCTCATATCGACACAAACATAAGCCTTTCCCCTCAACATAATATATCTCATATGTCTACCTCTTCGGGTCACCCTATGTCATCCACTATTCCCCTCTTCTAGTCCGATGAAGACATCATGGAAGCCATGACCGAACTCGACTTTCCATGGGACGATATGCACCATCGTGCATACTTCCTACCACATCAATCACATGACAAATATGCTCTCAAATCCAAAGACTTCATTCCCAATAAAGTTGATTGGTTCAAAAACCCCATCCCTACCCCTGACGCTTTCGAAGAAGGCAATATGGCTAACATCTCCCCTACCATCAAAATAGACATTTCTGTCTAACCAGGTATCGAAGAACACATCACCATGGGTGCCCACTACACTCTGAAAGAAATTGAAGCCTACACTAAACTCTTCAAACAATTCCATGATGTTTTCGCCTGGTCCTACTTAGAAATGCTAGGACTCGATCCAGCCATTGTCGAACACCACATCGACACATGGCCTGATGCCACTCCGGTCTGTCAAAAGTTAAGACCCATTCATCCATCTAGACGTGAAGCCATCAAAGCTAAAATCGATAAGCTCAAGTAGGCTAGTTTTATTTACCCCATTGAGTACACCACTTGGGTGTCCAACCTAGTTCCTGTTCTCAAAAAACAAGGCACCATTCGTGTTTGCACTGACTTTCACGATCTGAACAAAGCTTGTCCCAAAGACAACTTCCCCACACCATTTATTGACCAAATAATTGATGAGTGTGCGGGGCACGAGGTCTTATCCTTTATGGATGGCTTCTCAGGATACAACCAAATCATTATCCATTATGCTGATCAACTTAAAACCACGTTCATTAGTCTGTGGGGCACTTTTGCATACCGAGTCATGCCATTTGATCTTAAAAACGCTGGTGCCACTTTTCAACGAGCCGTTTCTTATTGTTTCCATGACTTATCTCATATTATCCTCACCTATTTAGACGACCTTACTGCGCGTTCTAAACATTGGGCACAACACCTCCATGATCTGCGTACCATTTTCCTCCACTGTCGCAAGTATAACATCCGTCTTAACCCTTTGAAATGTGTCTTCTGTGTTCCCACCGGTCGTCTCCTTAGCTTCATCATATCTAAATACGGGATAACTCTTGAGCCTTTGAAAGTTCAAGCCATTCTTGAAATTCCTATCCCTCGAACCTTACGACAACTCCAAAGCCTCCAAGGCAAAGCTAATTTTCTTCACAGATTCGTTCCAGACTATGCGACCACTGCGCATGGTTTCCTTCGACTTCTTCGCTCCCACACTTCTTTCGTCTAGGATAACTACGCTCAAAAATCTTTTGATGCCCTCAAACATGCTCTCACCTCTTCCCCCTTTATCCGTCATCGTGAATTTGACCGAGATTTCATCCTTTACATCTCCGCTTCCACCCATTCGGTTGTTGGTATCCTTATTCAAGAAGATGATAACGGCCTCGAGCATGTGATCTATTATGTCAGTAAAAACCTTGCTGGCCCACCTGTGTCCTACTCACATGAAGAAAAGTTAGCACTAGCTGTTGTGTTCTCGGTCCAAAAACTGTGTCATTATATCCTCCTGCGTTCGACCAAGGTTGTGACTGATTCCAACCCCATGGCTTTCCTGTTGAGTCGACGCATCCTCAGTGGGAAGTACACTCGTTGGGTCGTTATTCTCCAAGAATTTGATCTTGAATTTTTCACCCCAAAAAGTAAGAAAGGTTTAGCCCTTGCTGAACTCATTTCTGATTTGCCTACCAGGACGCAAGACACTCCTATTAATGATTCTCTTCCTGATGAACATTTATTTGCCATCACCACTGATGATCGTTGGTACGGTGATATCCTTAATTACCTACGAACCCAAAAGTTCACCCTTCATCTTGATCACGCTGCCCGACGACGCATTCGACACCAAGCCTCTCGCTATCTTCTAATCAGCGATGACCTTTATTGTCGTGGAGTAGATATTGTCCTTCATCGTTGCCTCATGCACACTGAAGCTGAACAAGTCCTCAACGCCTGCCATAGTGGCGGTTGTGGGGGCCACCTTTCTGGCCTTGCCACCACCCAAAAAATCATGCGCGCCGAATATTTTTGGCCTTCTCTCTTCAGTGATTGCATTAAATCAGTCAAACACTGTTCCAATTGCCAACATTTCGCCCCCAAGGTGCGAGCTTCTCCCGCTCCCCTCCATCCTGTCAACACAGCTGGCCATTTTTGCAAATGGGCCATTGACTTTATGGAATGTCGACCTCCCTCTGCCGGTAACCACAAATCCATCATCGTGGTAGTTGACTATTTCACCAAATGGGCTGAAGCTATGTCGACATTCAACAATACGGCAGCCACCGCAACCCTCTTTTTCTTTACCCATGTCATCACTCGATTCAGAGTTCCAAAATAGTTAGTCTCTGACCATGGCTGACATTTCGAAGATGAGATTTGGCATGAGCTATCCTCACTCTTGGGTTTTGAGCACCAATATTCATCTTCCTATTACCCCCAAGGTGATGGCCAAGTTGAAGCGGTCAACAAAATTCTTAAGACCATGCTTCAAAGAACGGTGAATAAGCACAAAAACAATTGGCACCTTATGCTCTTCCCTGCTTTGTGGGCTTATCGGACTTCAGTTAAAACCGCCACTGGTTTCACTCCTTTCCACCTTGTTTTCGGTGACGAGGCAGTCCTACCAATCAAGTGTGAAATCCCTTCCCTTCACCTGGCCGTCGAACTCCTCCCTGATACCTAACCTCTAGAACAATGACTTATCCTACTCGAGCGCGCCTCTGAAGACCGTCGTGTTGCATTGCAAACTCTTGAAGCAGCCAAAAAGCACACCAAAGCTCAGTATGATAGAAAAGTACGCCCTTGCCAATTCCATGAAGGTGACCTTGTTCTAGTCTATGACCAGGCCCATGATACCCTTGGTCATGGGAAGTTCGACTCACTATGGCTCGGTCCTTACATTATCAGCAAAGACCTTGGGAAGGGGGCCTATCTTTTAGAGGACTTTGAAGGCCACCCCCTTCCTAATCCTCGCAATGCACTCTATCTCAAGAAATATTACCCCTAGCATTTCCCGCTCGAAATGCACGTTTTATTTTCTTGTAGATAGCCAACATATATTTGTTTTCACATTTCGCTACTTCACCAGGACACCTGCTGTCCACGAAGTCTTCCCTCACATCCCCTTAAAATCGGATTTTCTCACTTACACCACAGTTCAGTGGGGGGAACCACTTTGCCCACACACTCATATCCATTCGTGATAATTTCCGTCATGAGTTACCAGTTTGTACTCATGATTTTTATGGTCCCCATTGGCACCATCCCTCATTTCATCATCATCCTTAGTTACGTCTATGTGTTGCTCCACTATTTTCTCCCGTGCCTTAATTGAGATTCCCTTACTACCTCACCTATGGTGGACCTGCTTCTGTCGACATCAGCCCATTTACTCCAGAAGTTAGGTCTAGGGGGGCAGTGTACCTTGGTTCAAGCTCTTTTCAACCCGATCGCGATCTACACACTTGATGGTTCAATGATGCAGCAACAGCTATTAGTGATACCCAGGTGTGTGTGAGATGTCTCAGCCCTCATGAGGGGGTGGCCCTACAGGTAGCCCCCACATACCCGGATGACTTCTTCCTTCTCGCCCTTGATGCAGCTCCTCTCCTTTGATGATATCAGCCTCAGTCGCTTGCAGCACCTCTTCTATTTGCACGTGTTGGTCCGATTTCGCGAGCCCTTCTCCGTGTGTAGGGGGAATTTGGGTGTATTTATATCTCATGTACTACAAAACTATTGTATAAGTCCTGACGATTATTCCAGGCATAGCATGTATGTGGGATTCATCCTTCTTTTTTTTTGGCTCATGTTTAGGCCAGCACTGGCTTTACTATTGCATTCTGTGGTTTTCCAAGCACCTTATCCTTTGTACTATTGTCTCGGCGGGCATAGGTATGCCTTCCCCGCTGCCTTTCACATTGGTACCACATCATACACTTGAGACTTGTTGCACCTATAAGTCTCGTCTCCTCTGGGTCTAGTCCTCCACCACTTTAGATTACCTTACATTCCTCTCTTTCATTTCTATCCTACTTTCTAATGCTTAAGTTCTTACAACATACTTCGGTCATACGATTTTCTCCTAACACTCGTCCGTTGGGGGGCAATCTGTTACACCATTTTTTGGTCATCTAACCCATTATCATTAGATGAACCCAAGTACACCATGTAAGACCAATTTTACCCCAAGTAAAATTGCTTTCACCACATTTGTTTATGTTTCTTGGTCATATTTAACCCAAAACAAGGTAATCAATTAAATAAATCATTATTTATTTAATTATTTCCTAAGAATAAGTTATTTAAATCATTATTTAAATAATATTCTTAGTTAAATTTGACTAAATCACATATAAATAATTAAATAAATCATTATTTATTTAATTATATTCCCACCATCTCCCTAAAATAATAAATAAATCATTTATTTATTTATTGTTTATAAATAAAGGAATTGACCCAAGTCAAAAGACCTTTTCCCTCCAACAAATATAATAAAATATTCCTAAAGGGTGATTCTAGAATTTTGATTAATAATATTTTATTCATGCACCGAGTTCTAGAACACCCCAATATTTTGTTATAAATAGAAGGGTTTTCCCCATTCATTAGTCACCTCCATTGCATTGGATCACACTAGATCTACTTTTGGTCACCAATTTCATTTGTTTGCATTTTGAACTCCCATTGAGTTCCATGTTTGTTAGGGTTTTCCACATTAACCAAAGAGAGGAATTTTAGATCTGAAACACTGAGGACTTCCAAGAACCCATCCCACTGAGGAGAACTGGAAAACACCTTTCTTTTTTTCCTCTTAGGTGCCCCATTCTTTAATATAATATAAGATTCTTTTTATACATTGTTCTTGTCTTGTTCATTGGATACATGGAGCCATTTTACATTTTATCTGCTTAATGTCTTTTATGCTTAGATCTAATTTTATGTAGCAAACTTAAAGATATTTTGTAGCCATACTTGATGTTAGGGCTACTTCATATGCATAGCTAAAGTGATCTTTTACGACGAAAGAATCATACTAATAGTGATACTGAGCACTAGTGCGTTGTGGTGATACTGCGCACTAGTGTCTTTCTACGACCTAAGGGCACCACACAAATTCCAACACCAATTGGAACTCTCGATGCGTTTGTGTGATACTGAGCACTAGTGTGTTTGTGTGATATTGTGCACCAGTGTATTTCTATGACCTATGGGCACCACACAAATACCAATACCAATTAGAACACTCGATGCATTTGCATGATACTATGCACTGGTGCATTTGTGTGATACTATGCACCGGTCTGTTTCTACGACCTATGGGCACCACACAAATACCAATACCAATTAAAACGCTTGGTGCACTTTATCAATGAATACCACCTGGGCGGTCCGATAGGCATTACATGCACCGGTGCGGTGTTCCTTTAACATGCATCGACTCGTTTCTAAACACCCTGGGGTGTCCAAAATTTGTTTTCTATCCCAGCGCTTGGTAGGTTTATAGTACTGATGTGTTCACGATACAACGGACTGGTGCGTTTACACTTGATTAGCGCACCGATGAGAAAAACATCCGTAAGAACCTTCGGTCACCCATTTTTTTTAGTTGTATTAAAATTCCGTTAGAAGCTCCACCAAAACCTCCACTACCGAAAACATATGTTGTAGGAAATGTTGTTTTGAAAATTTTGGGCAATTTTATAACACTAAAAACCTCTGTTATAACATCCGCTAGAGGGTCTTTTCCTTTTAGTGAAAAACTCTAATCATGGAGGAGCTATGGGACTCTATCTTTCCTTTCAAGTCATCAATAGAAATATGCGAAATTTCTACTCATAGGACCATACTTCTTTATATCATTCCTAGGGAAACATCAAGTCCTAGCCTTTTCATTTCAATCCCTTATGGTTGCATGAGGACTATCACATTCTTATTCATACTTTGTGGACCTATTTTACTTCTCAAGATGACTCTTCATTTATGGCACAATGGATGGAGAACATCCATACCCTCAAGAGGTTTTCTAACACCTAGCATAAAAAGGATGAAGATTAATTTGTTTAAGGAATTGGTGGATACCAAAGAGAAACTCTAAAATACTCATTATAAATTGGAATTTGGTGTGATCTCTTTGGCCTCTCTTATGGAGTTGTGCTCCCTTGAATAAAAAAGGTATACACTTTTCCTCTTGGAAGAAGAGTGTTGAAATTTTAAAATTCAAGCAACCTATATTTAACTAAGAGATAATAATAATAAAAAAATCATCATTTTTCTAACTACAGAAAGAAAAGGAACACAACATGTGATATTAAATTTGAGGATGATGCCTCTCTGCACTCCTTTGATGAGAAATAATAAGTGGGAGCACACTACTTCCATTCACTCTTTCTGTTGTCCCTAGGTTGTCATATCCAAGACATTATTCAAGTGGTTTATCTCTTCCCCTCCTCCATCCCAGAGGAAATTAATGCCTCTCTGATAAATCATGTCTTATAATTTGATCTCCTTGCCACTCTGTGAGTATTGGGAAAATAAAAAATCCCTAGACCAGAACGTTTTCTGATGGAGTTCTAATTTGGATTATATGACCTATTAATGGATGATTTACTCAAGTTTGTTAAAAAATATGTGAAAATACAAATTCCTGGGTTCAATCAATGCAACTATGTATTATCCCTAAGCTACAAGAAGGCACATCATTTGCTGACTACCACCTTATAGTTTGTTGTAATTTTCTACACAAGCTCATATTCAAGATATTTTCCAGAGGGCTTAGGCATATCCTGATCTTTCTTATCTCAAAATAACACTTCAATTTCCTCCATAACTAGAATAGTCTCATTGTTGTCACAATCGCACAAGAGGAATGCATTAGAAAAAAAAAATACAAATCCACTACTTTTTTCCTCAAATTGGACGTTTAAAAATATTTTGACATCATGGATTGGACATTTATCAAGCTCCTACTCATTCAAATGGGTGAGTCTCCTATTATTTTCAATTGGGTAATGGGTTGTATTCAATATGTTTCCTTTGTATCCCTCTTCAGTGGTGCCCCTTCAAGATTCTTCACAACTTCTAGACGTCTTCACTGAGGAGGCATCCTCTCTCCATTACTCTTTTTGTTAGCCATTTAAACTCTCAGCAAACTCATGGAGATCCATAAATCCATGAGTGATATAAACTCTAAAGTTGTTCAAGTCCCTCACCTTCCTTTTATATATGTTGTTCTCATCTATCCAGGAGGTACTTGAATGAAAATTTCGACAATGAAAGTAATTTGGTATATGTTATGTAAGTCTACCAAGATGTTAATTAAGGCTTATAAATCTAGTTTGACTACCATGAAACCTTGATCATGTCTTTCTCGCTAGGTATTGATACTTTCCAATTTCCTATCAAGTGAATGGAAGAGGCCCTTAAATATATTAGGTTCTATTCCAAAGAAAATAAGTACAAAAAGAAATATTCCGTTTGGCTCACTAAGAAATTTTCAAATCAGATTTCAGTTTGGACACATCGTCTTATTTTGCATGGTGGCCACCTCATATTCTTAAAATTTGTGTTAAAATTCATCCAATAACATGTGTTCATAAGGCCAACATTAATCGCATTAGGAAAATTAGTTACAATTTCCTTTGGACACGAACTACAAAAACTCCAGGCATGGATCTTGTAAATTGGTATAGGGTTGCTGCAACAAAATAACATAGATCTTGGAGTCTCCATAACCCTTTTCTCTTTTCCAAGGCCTCGACTAGAAAGAACTTGTGGAGGATTTTCACATCCAATCCTCTCTAAACAATATAACAATAAGAATATTTTAATGGGCTTACTATCATTGAATGGATTCACCTTCCTAAATATTTAAAAGGATCAGATGTGTGTAAATTTTTGGTGAAGTAATTTCCACAGATTGGGAAACTACTAGCTTGGAGGATTGGTGACGGATTGCAACTTTGGATTTACAGGGATCCATGGTTTGGTGTCATCAATTACTATGTTCTATCCCCTTTACTACGAAGGCTAGAGGTGGTCAATATATTTCACTTATCAGGCACCTCAATGCAGAATCCATAAGTCTGAGGCTCAACGGGTTGGAAATTGGCCTAGTTATTATGTCTTGAAGCTAAACAGGTAGTGGAATGGGACCAATACATCCAACTACGATCCCAAAATATTATCACTCTCAAGCATGAAATCTTACGACATACAACTTCACATCAAAGGTATGATAGAAGGTGTTGTTTGAGGATATCATTGAGGGTACCAAACAATGGCGATGGAAGGCCATCCAGAAAGTCAACGCTCCTCTTAAATACAAATTATCCACCTAGATCACTATCATCAATAAATTTCTCATCTGTGAATTCCTCTCCTCTCAAGGATGGTAAAGCTCCAATAGATTCCCATTATGAAAATCCCAATTGGAGACAACACTTCACCTCTTTTTCAAAATGTTCCTTCATCTCTCATGTATATACTTTCAACGAATTTGATTTATCTCATAAAGATCGTTGGATTTCCCCTCTATTTCTAATAATTTCATCCAATTTGAGTTCTCTCCTAAAGCTCGTTGTATCTCCCCCTATCTTTCTAACATCATCAGATAGTGGCTTTTGGAAAAATATATGTGCTCTTTCTCCAAATTTCCTTGCATTTTAATTGAAAATATATGGCAAGCTTGTAATACAATACTATTCCAAAACAAATAAATAACTCTTGATCTATGTCCCTATAAAATCATTTCAATGGTAATGATTTCAAGTATGAATAGAAAACTAATCCTCAATGCACCCCACAAACTCCACAAATTCGAGAGCTTGACTATGATATCGATGGCACGATCCAAGGACACCCTCCTTGTTGTGTAGGCATGGTAATTTATTATAATCAAACACATTTCTTTTATAACAGGTAATCACCTAGCAGAGGCTCCGACAATAAAATTGAATTCATTCTACTTTGTCTCCATGAAATAAAACATACGTAAAACTTCTCTAGGCTTCAAAACTTTGGTTACCCCAAATTGGTCATTAGTTCAATGGAGGAGCTACAATTCAAAATATTGGCTTCAATCACTTTCTACAAGATATGCAGTTAGCTTCAACTTTTAGACAGACATCTTTAAATCATATTTTTCAATAATTAAATGAGAAGAAAATCCTCTCTCTAAATAATCTCTAGAGCTTCCTCTGTGTTCTCTAAATTGAAGCCATGGAATTTGAATTGTAATCCTCTTTTCTTTTTGTTTTATAGATATTGTTTTTTAACACTTCGCCATTTTTTACAAAGACTATAATGGATGTTGAAATGACGATTAAAAATAAAAATAAAGTAGAATAATTTTTTTGGGGGAAAAGGAACATAGGTGGAAAGATGAATCATCTCTCCAAGTTCCCTCAAAAAGGTGAACAACATGGATGACAATGTATATATTCTCCATCATAAATATATATATATATAGATAAGTGTTTATTTCTTTAAAAAAAATGAGATTAAAATTACAAATATTTTTTTAAGAAAGAAAACCCACTTTAAAACAAAATAAATGAAAAACACACCTTTTTGTTTTAAAAAAAGTGATTAAATAAAAAGAAATTTTTTTCCAAAAAAACCTCCCAAACAAAACAATATAACAAAGGATTATATATATATATATATATATATACATATATATAATTAAATTTTAACAAATATACTTATTAATATTTTTTTCTTAAATATTTAAAAATTAATTTAAAATATACAAATATTAAATAAATAAATAACATTAATTTAAATAATTAGAAACATGAAAAATTAAATAAAAATATCCAAATATTTAAAGAACATAAACGCAAAAAAAAACAAAATTTAAAAATAAAATACCCTCGTCTCCATTGAATAGTGTGTCGTGTGGCAAATACACTACACAAATCATAAAAATTGGTTGCAAAAGATGGGATGTCATTTGTTCCCACTATTTACATGTCAATTTTATATTACTTTTCATTTTGTTCTATTTTAATTTAATTTTATTTTTTAAGTGTTGTTGATTTTAATTGTTTGTTAACCCAGAGAGTTGGTTTTTGTTTATATATATATATGGATTTATTTTAATATTTTTAAATTTTGTTTTTAAACTTTTAACTTTTTTTAATTTAAAATTTTGGTTTTTTAAATTGTGAGAGAGGTGTTTTTATGATTGTGTGTATGTGGGCCATGCTCTAGCCAGGAGCACAAATAACATAAAACAAAATGAAAATAAAAATAAAATTTGACATACATACACTAACACAACTACAAAAACATAGATAGCGGTGACAACGCATACAATTGTTATACGGACAATGCTACACTAACAATGGTGGCAACAAAAACAACTGTGACTCCAACAATGGCATGACCAACAATGGCGCCACTGACAATGATGTCACCGATGGTGTCGTCACCGAAAATAGTGTCATTAACAACAGCATCACTGACAATGTTTTCACCAACTATGACTACATAAACAGTTGTGCACTAACAACAATAGAAACACAGACACTATGCCACTATCATAGATAAAACTAGACGCTGTAATACAAACAACTCCAAATGAGCAAGGATTTTTGTTGCTAATGGACACATTGAACTGGAAATAATTACATAATGTTGTTGTACTTAAAACATGAAAATTGCTACCAATAAAACATATAAAACCTTTCTTCTCAACCTCAACGAAAAATCTTTATGCACAACAAAATAATTGACACACAATTGAAAAAATTGAATATACAATAATTATGAACAAAAAATATAAAACCAAAACATTACATTTTACAAATTGTTGCACATGAAAACAAGTTTTTGCAACACAAAACTATAAAACAAATTAATCCACAAGTTGCTGCAATGCACATAAAACTAATATGAATAAGAACATATCACTAGAATCTGGATTCTTCTTCATTAACCTGAACAAACATTTACAATAAAATATATAGCCCTCTCTGCCATGGTGGCAAGGATTTTGTACTACCTCTCCAAAAAACCTCCTCACACGCAACCCACAAGACCTTATCTCCAATGCTAGCAAGAGACCAAGGGAGAGATATTTACATTTGACTCCTCTTTTTAAAAAATCCTAACCCTAAATCTAGAAGGAAATGTTTTAATATTTTCCTAAAAATATCTAGTAATGACCTTTTCCCTCCATTCACATTACATGAAAAATGAATTTTACTTTCCTTTCATTATTGTTTCATGTACATTTCACTATCATTTTCATTTTCCATTCACATATACATTTACATGTTACATTTAATTTTCTAATTAAACCGAGTTCATACTTCAGCTCCAACAAGACCCCGACACAAATCATGGCTCATCCTGATCCAACTGCAAGTGGATGTCCGTGCTTTTTTGTGCTATCTTTGCATGATCCCCAATCTCCTCTCTAATTCTCTAATATACTCTACTTACTTCAGTTTGCAATTAGCTCTTTGTTGCTTTCCCTTCTTCCATTTTCCTTTTCTGTTGCATCTTCTTGGATTCTTTGCATGATGTCACTTATCGGTATTGTTTGATTCCTCTAATTATTTTGGGTTAGTCTTTAGCTACAACATTTGGCCTTTCTTTCTACACCTTCTACTAATATGGAACAATTGAATTGAAGTGATTGAAGTGGTTTTATTAGGACCCGTTGGTTTTATTGGTCGGGGTCTTAATGAAGGCTATCCACATGCTCCGCCCCAAATCTCATTTCAGTGTCGCATACTCTAGACTAGACTGTAGCTCCCCTGCACAACTCATTACACAATTTTCAGCCAAAGAAGTACTAAATTTTGCGCTCCTTCTAAATTTATAGGTTTATGAGGCCCATAGCCTCCCTCAAATCACAAGTTCATCCAACGAGGATTCTTTCCACTACTACTTCCACTTGGATAAAAAGGGGAACGAGGATTTTGTAGTCGGTGCATCTATTGGCCACGCTCTAGCTAGGACCACCAACAATACGAAAAAAAATGAAAAGAAAATTAAAATTTCACATGGATACACTAACACAGCTAAAGGAACAAATGCACTTCTACACAGATATCAGAGGCAACACAGATAGTCATTGCATCGATAGTGCTACACTGATAGAAGAAACAACACCGACAACTACAACATCGACTGCGACGTCACTCACCATGGCTACATAGAAAATTGCACACCCGTAGTGAAGTAAATAAGTTGTGCATCAATAGTGGAGGAAACACAAACATTATTCCTTCGTCCTAGATAAAACCAAACGCTTCAAAAAAATAGCGGTTACATAGTACAACACAAATAACTACAAATGGCCAAGGATTTTTGTTGCTAATGAAAACACTAAATTAGAAATAATTACATAATGTTGTTGTACTTAAAACATGAAAATTGCTCCCAATAAAACACAAAACTATTCTTGACAACCTCAATGAAAGCTCTCTATGCACATCAAAATAATTAACACATATTTTTTGAAATTGAACACACAACAACTATGAACAAAAAAATAAAGCCAAAAATTTAAATTTCACAAATTGTTGTACATGAAAAAATGTTGTTGTAACACAAAAAAATAAAACAAATTAATCCACAAGCTGCTACAATGCCTAGAAAACTACTACAAATAATAAAATGGCACTAGAATATGGATTCTTCTCATTAATGTGAACATAAATTTACATCAGAATATGCAACCCTCTCTACCATGGCAGCAGCCAGGCTACATAGCCTCTCCAAGAAACTCCTCACATGCCATGGGGGCTTCACTCAATGAACATCTGAAATATCACGTGCATTCATGGCATATTAAACAATACTCTTAATTTGAATACATATTGGAAAGTACCTCTAAAATTCACATTATTTAACCCCTACCAATAGGAACCCAATACACCTTCCCAATTAAAAAAACCCCTATAATCACAATCTCTATCCCCCAATATGAATGCAAGTGGTATAATATCACCCCCCAGTGAAGTGCCCTTGTCACACACAAACCTCAAAACCTTATCTCCAATTCCAACGAGAGACCAAGAGAGAGATATTTACATTCATGTCCTCTTTTTAAAAACTCCTAACCTTAAACCTAGGAGTAAATATTTTAATATTTTCCTAAATATATCTAGTAACTGTCTTTTCCCTACAATCACATTTCCTGACAAATGAATTTTATTTGAATTTCATTTTTGTTTCATGTAAATTTCACTGTCATGTTTCATTTTACTTTTACATTTCATTTTCTAATTAAACCAAGTTCATACTTGGGCTCCAACATGCCCCCAACACAAATTCTAGCTTGTCTCGAGCCAATTGCAGGTGGATATCCATGGTTATTTTTGTTGCCTTTGCACAATCCCAAACCATTTTTGAATGATAAACTATGGGCTGCTCCCTATCCTCTACTTTAATTTGTACTCCCTCTCGATGCACCTCTTCCTCGTTCTTTGGGTGTCACCACCTCTTGCTCATAAGATCCCATCTCTTTTGTTCTTCTACACTCTACTTTCTTTACTATAGTCTGTAATTAGCTCTCTGCTTATCTCCCTTATTCCACTATCCTTTTCCACTTCATCTACTTAGATTCTCTATATTTTGTCACTTGTTGGTGTTCTTGGATTCCTCTATTTTTGTTGGTTAGGGTCTTCAGCTACAAAAGTCTTCCTTTGTCTCTACACCTTCTACTACTCTTGAACATTTGAATTGTAGTGAGTGAACTAGTTTGATGAGGACCAGTTGGTTGTACTAGTGGGGGTCTTAATGAATATTGACCATATTCTTTTCCCTAGATGTTATTCCGGTGTTTCATACTCTAAACTGGACTATATTTCCCCTGACATAATTTGTTTCACAATTTTCACCCAAGAAATTTCTAATTGTGTGCTCTTCCTGAAGCTACAAGTTCCCTCAGACCACAATTTTAGAAACCTACACTTCTCTCCACCATTTCTGCCACTCAGCTGAAGGGGGGAACCAAGATTTTGTGGTTGGTGCATTTTTTGGCTATGCTCTGGCCAAGAGTGCTAATAATGGAAAAAAAAGGAAAAGCAAAATGATACACAAACATTGACACAACTACAAAAACACAGACACCACTACAGAGATAATGGCAACAAGATATACAGTTGTTGCACAAACACTGCTACACTGACACTGGAAACAACACATACAGTTGTGACACTAATAGTGGTGTCATCAACAACGATGTCACTAATAGTGACATCACTTTGAGCGGTGTCACCAACAGAGGCATCACTAATAGTGGCGTCACCAACATTCGAATCACTGACAGTATCGGCATAGACAACGTCATCACCGACATCGACTACATAGACAATTGCACACCGAGAGTAGAAGAAGCACATACACTATGCCACCGTTCTAGATAAAACCAAACACTAAAAAAACTTAGCTTCTACAAAGTAGAACACAAAAAACTGCAAATGACCAGGGATTTCTACTTCTAATGAACACATTAAACTATATATAATTACATAATGCTGATGTACTTAAAACATGAAAATTGTTTCCAATAAAACACATAAAACCTTTCTTCTCAACCTCAATGAAAACACTTTATGCATAGAAAAATAATTGACACACAGTTTTATAAATTGAACATACAACATCTATGAACAACAAATGAAAACCAACACATTATATTTCACAAATTGTTTTACACAAAAACATGTTGTTGCAACACAAAATTGTACAACATATTAACCACAAGTTGTTCCAATGCACATAAAACTACTATAAATAAGAACATGGCACTAGAATTTGAATTATGCTCATTAACATGAGCAAAAATTTACATCATAATATGCAACCCTCCCTTCCATGGTGGCAGGGAGGTTGCACAACCTCTCCAGAAAACTTCCCACACGCAGCCCACAAGACCTTATCTCCAATGCCAATGAGAGACCAAGAGAGAGAGATTCACATTCGAAACCTCTTTTTAAAAACTCCTAACCCTAAATATAGGAGGAAGTATTTTAATATTTTCCTAAAAATATCTAGTAACTACATTTTCCCTCCATTCACATTTCATGACAAATGAATTTTATTTTCCTTTCGTTCTTGTTTCATATACATTTCATTGTCATATTTCATTTTCCTTTCACATTTATATTTACATGTTACATTTCATTTTCTAATTAATCCAAGTTTTTACTTGGATTCAACAATATATATGATGAAATTCTAGATTTTTAAAAAAGGTTGCAATTTTAGTGGTCCAGTAAAAATGGGGTGTTATACCTTTCAATTTGAAGGTTGAGTTTTAAGTTTGGGTCACAAATACTCTAAGATTTCAAATGAGCTATAATTTTCATCTTAAAAAGAAAAAAAATTCTTTAGTAGAACCACCTTTTAATTTAGGTGTTGATTTTTATTTTTTTTTGGTACTCATGATATTTGATTTAATTGCATGGTTGAAAAGTGTTGGAATTTGAACTCTAAAAATAAGAGGAAAACACTTAGTAACACCAATTTTCGAATTTTGAGTTTTTTTACTCTTGATATTTGGTTTCTAATGCCATAAAAGTTGAAATTTTAACTCTTTACATTTGGGGTATTTTTTCATGTTCTTTTTGCAAAAAAAATGGAATTTTACGATTAGAGTTTTGTTTGGGGGTCACAACTCTTCTTAAGTTGTTCATTTGTGTAACTATAAAATAAATTCAAATAAAACCATCATTGTATTTTTAATGCTATAAATAAATGAAGAACAATACCTATGCCTCACTATGAAATAAGGAAAAGGCATGTTTACCTTCTTTGTGACTTTCATAATTACAACATCCAACCTCAATGGTAGATAATTCCTCTATGCTGAAATCATACTTTTATGCATTGAATTTTTGATGTGGCTCATTGTTCTATATTTAGGAGTGAGTGACTAAGGCTTGAATTCTAAGTCTAACAATTATATATTTGTTGTTTTTTAGCTAAAATTTGGTGAGAACTCTTGATGATATTGCTACTTTTAGTTGCTTAAAATGCATAAACAAATTCAAAACCCTAAAAAAGTTAGAAAAACTATATATATATTAAACAACTCAAATTTATTGTTCCAACAAATTTTCACTAAATTTTAATCTCATATACATACCAAAAAATAAAAAATAAAATGTAAAACATTCAAATTCTACTCGTTTTTATTTCATAACAATTTCTATATTAACTTATCAACAAATAATTGCAAAATATAAATTTCCCTTCATACTTTGACCCCAATAATTCGGATATGTTAATTATTCATTTTCTCTATTATGAATAGAAAGGATTAATATGCCATTTTATGGCTACTCGTGGAATATATATGTGACAAAGAAATACAAAATAATTGAACTTATTTTCTTTTAATTATTCTTTTAACATTTTTTTAACTGTTTTTAAAATTATATATATATGGTAAAATTGGCTCCAAGATATAGCTTAATTGGTCGAGTTTCTGTTGCTAAGTACTTTACTAGTTGTGAAGTCACGGGGTCAAATCTTCTCGTCCATGAATCTCTTCTCATTGATCTGCTTGTGTCAATGGATAAATCTCTTCAAATTAATGTGCTTGTATTTTTTCCTAAATATAACAGCTACACCCAGTATCCATGCAGCACCCTTAAAATAGATATATATATAACAAAACCTGTTACAATTTGAAGATTAATGTGTTAATTTTTAGCCTGATTACAAACTAGATTCATTTTGCAGATAGATAGATAGATAGATAGATAGATAGATATATATATATATATGGCAAAACCTATTACAATTTGAAGATTCGTCTGTCAATTTGTAGTCTGATTACAAACTAGATTCATGTCGCGGATATCCCCTTTTTAAATCAATTATCATTGAATTTGCCGCAGATTAATGTTGATAAAAAAAATCCGTTAATTTCCATGTCTAGGTGTTGTGTAGAGTGACCATGAATTTTGAAAATGCCTACTTTTTAGATTCCTAAATACGAATTTCCAAGTTTCTTACCATGTCAAATATCAAATAAATGTACTTCCTTTCTAATAAGCATAATTACCACTAACTCTATTTCGATATCTATGCCCAATTACGGATGGAAATGGAATTTGACGGGAAAAATGCTTTTCATAGAGCATTTTACTCATAATTGAAATTTTAAATTATTTTATGTCTATTTTTCTTGATCTATTTGGCAATGTCGAAAACTATTTTTCACTATTAATAATTTTTTGAAAAAATCATTAATGCTTATTTTTTCTCTCAAATGATTTTTATTTACACTTTATTTCCCAGTACACGATGAAGCTCCAGGGCCAAGCATTGTTGGAAACTTCACATAAATCCTCAAGTTCCAATAGTGTAAGGACATTTGACAGCTATAAGACATGTTGTGATACTAAGTACTTGTAATGTTTTTCAACGACTTGATAAACATTAGAGAGACTGAAAATAGTCTCGGCTAGTGGCAGTGGTAGTGACTCTACTGCTCTAGTTGTACCAATAATTTGATTTCCTCTATTAATCTTTCATGTGGCTCTCTGCATATTCATGCATCTTCTGACATACTTCATGAATGGTAAACCACCTACAACAGGATATGACAACATACTTAATTTTCATAGGGACATATGTATTAGCAAGAGCCCAATAGGATATTTGTCTAATTTTATATATTAGACAAAACAAAGGAAAAATATATGTATCAATATTGAATTCATAAATAGTGGAAGCAAGTGCAAAAGGTATTGATCAAAATTAAACATTTCATAATGCATCACACTAAAAAGAAAAGAAGAGAAATAGTCAAACATAGATTTTGGAAGGAATGGATGAATTTGCTTGATAATAATCTCTATATTCAAATAAAAAAAACATTTTATAAGAAAAACAAAACTTTTGAAGACATTGTCTGTTGGCTCTTGGTTAAATGGTGATGAGGTGGGTTGTTATGGCACTCATCACAGGTTCAATTTCCTGTCTCAACGGGGATGATGTATCTAACTTCGGTAAACTTAACTGTATAATTTTTTATCAATTGATTTGTGAATTCAATGAATGTATTCACAACTTTGGGCAACCTCAGGGACTCCTCTCCTGAAGTTTTCCAATTTCATTTATATTTTTTCTTCCTTTATTTCGAGTTGGTATCAGAGCGTCAGGGAAAAGATGACACCAGAGACTATTTTTAACTGTGGTTCAGCGTCGATCTACGCAGCGGATGTGTGGGTTTTCGAAAGCGTGGATTTGACGTAGGAGAAGGAAACCTCTTATGCAGATTGTAAGTGTGGAACGACATATACGCAACAGAAGCGTGGATATGTAAGTGTGAATTTTCAGAAACTTGGAGTTTGTGTAGGAGAAGGTAACCTCCTGTGCAGAATGTAAGAATGAAACGGCCAACAACGACGGTGGTGCGGATAAGTCCTCGCAAGTAGATTTCTGTTGGTAGAGAGGCTCGCCCAAAAGCGGTGTTTTGATGAGCTAGATTGTGGAGTGACCTGTGGTGACCAACAGAACCTATGACAAGCTGTGTGTTTTGTGTGTTGCACAGAGTTTGGAGAGGCTGAAGCGAGAAAAAATACGGATCTAGCTGAAGAATAATTGTACAAACTTGCCAAAGTTGAAAAAGAAAAAGAAATCTAATTGAAAATGAAATTGATTCATCAATATTAGTTTGAGAATCAATGTATAAAGCAACTAAGTTAATCATATTTGTACATGCAATAAATATGGATAATTGAAGCTAAGTGTGCTTTATGTTCTATTAATTTGCACATGCATCACATGCAAGCACTGGAGTTAGCTAACTAAAGCCAATTGCACATCATATGCAAGCACTCAAGTTAACTAACTAAAGCCAAGTGCATACTATATGTAAACACTCGAGTTAAGTAGCTAAAGACAAGTGCACATTGCATGCAATAACTAGAGTTGAACTAAATCTAATTAAAGCTAACTATGTCTATGTACACCAAAACCCCCCCCTTAAGCATAACTTAGGTGAGTGTGATGCAAAATGAATGAGTCCCGGCAACACATCCATTTTAGGTACCCATATACAATGCATGAAAAGATGAAAGAGGGAAAACCCAGTGGGAAGAAAAATCCCCCCTAAAAATAAAATGAAAAAGTAGAGAAAAGACAACTGCTAGGATGTCATGTCCTTCACCTTGAGACGATCTCGCAGAAAATTAAAACTTCTTCTCAGTGAAAGTCTTGGTGAAGATATCAAGAGTGTGCTCAGAACTAGGATGGTACTGAATATCGATGATCCTATCATGGATCTAGAGGAATAAGTTTAATTTTCGAAGTAGAGGTATCAACTTCCATGTTTGGATCAAGGACTGCATTTCCTTATACATGGTTGCATGCCAATATGGATTTCATGCAACTTCGTCACACATTTGACGATCAAATTCATGTACCCTATATGCATGCATGGGAGTGGTTGTCTCTAAGGATGCATGCATTTGTATGTGTGGCTTTGGAGATACCTTTGTGGATGCATACATGCACATACATGGTGTTATAAATGTCTCCTTATATGCATCCATGGGCATGCATGTCTCTATGACTAAGAGTGCATGTGGGGCATCATTAAGTTGAGACCTCGTCAGATCTGCAGCATCAACATCATCAATAATAGAGGAATAAAATTCCTCTTCTATGTTTTTGAAAATAGTGTCTTCATCACTAGAAAAGGAAGATATTTCCTCATGTGTGATGTCTTCGTTCTTGGACAAGATGAAATTCTCATCTGCAACAGGTTCATTAACAAGAGAAGATGCCGAGTCTTCTTGTTCAACACTATCTTGAGAATATTTCTCCACATTATTGGTGTCCTCACCACTTTCATGACTACTATAATAACTAGATCTCCAAATGGTGTTCTTCTAAATAATTTTCATCACCATATAATTCTTTCAATGTAGTCCATATTTCATGTGGTGATTCAATATTTCTGATCTCATAAAGAATATCATGAGACACAAATAGACACAATCTTCCATAATCCATGTCAGATATGTTAATCCAATCTGACTTATCATCCTCTAACATTAGTTCTGTTTCAATTCCCATGACTATTTGGTACAAGCCTTTGCTCCTAAAATGAAGCAAAATCATTGGCTTCCATTCATAGTAATTGTATGGAGTCAGAATAGTGGAAGTTGGGAATTCCATTTTTTCACTTTGTGGTTGTATTTCTTACTATTTCCATTTTTAATTGAGCCTTGCTATTTCTTTTAGCCTCCATTTGAATTCATTTGAAGCTGGTTGAAATATTTCTGAAGATATTGGGAGAAGTTGGTGAATCCTCTTGCAGAGACGTACCTAAATGAAGCAAATATTCTAGATGACACAAACTATGCCAACTGGAAATTCAAGATGCAGACATTGCAAGAAGGCTATGGTGCCTGGACCATTAAAAATGGGGATGAATCAAAACCTGTTGTAGGCACAACAACTGCAAAAGTTCAAGACTGGGAGAAGCAAGAAAACAAAGCAGAGGTACTGCTTAGAATTTATGTCAAACACAGTATAATTCCTCATGTCCATGATTTTAATACTTCTACTGACCTGAAATACACTGAAGGAATTATATGAGACTAAAAACACAAATCGAGTTTTCTTCTTGAAAAGTAAGTACATGTACATTAAAATGGAAGAGAACGAATTTGTTAATGCTTTTATTTCCAGAGTTAAAGAATTCAAATACAAGTTGGGAGACATAGGGGAGTGAGTACCTAGTACTAATCTGGAAACAATGATGTTAAATGGAATGTTAGAATATTACCAGA
The DNA here is from genome assembly GCA_034641835.2 of Pinus albicaulis. Classification (NCBI taxonomy): domain Eukaryota; kingdom Viridiplantae; phylum Streptophyta; class Pinopsida; order Pinales; family Pinaceae; genus Pinus; species Pinus albicaulis. Next base: position 648,196,985 of record CM076573.1, on the reverse strand, counting down.
TGTTTATTAAAGGTCTTGCGGCAAGGGTGAAAGCACCAAAATTTGAGGAATTGATAGGTATATTATTGCAGGAAGAAGAGAGGTGCAAGAACTTGAAGCCTCGGAATCCAGATTTGGCACTTATGGCAAAGAAAAAATTCCTCAAAGGGAAACAAGGAAGAGAAAACAAAGGAAGAAGATCATCCCATAAAAGGCCATTTCTGAAATCAAATCAAGGTATCTCATCTGAAATGAAATAATTTTACTATGGTAGAAGTGGGCATCTGGCGAGATACTATTATAAGAAGAAAAATGATGAATCTAGACACAAACATAGAAGACAGTAAAGACATTTTGTAGGAGAAGCCCTGACTTTTGATCTTAAAAATCTCAAGCTATTTGCATCTAATGTTGCGTTGTATGTTGAAATGGATGATGCTAATACACGGTTTGTGGAATATGGAGTGTCAATTCACATGACATGCAATCGAGACTGGTACAAATACTTCAAGGAAATCAACAATGGGAGAAACATCTACCTTGGAGATGATCATGTGTATAAGATCATGGGATATGGCTATATGCCTGTGACTTTACCAGATGGCAATATCAAGTGCATCCATAATGACATGTATGTGCCTAGGATAAAGACAAATTTAATATTTTTGTCTACAATTACAGATCAGAACCTAAAGGTTGAATTATTCAAATCACATTGTATAGTGAAATATTTTTTGTACCACTGTAAATCTGTTGCTTCAGGAGTCAGAGTTGGAGGCTTATACAAGCTTGACGTTACCAATAAAAGCCATCAAACACTAACTTCTATAGCCATGTCAATAGAGAGCCTTTGGCATTAGAGGTATGGTCACATCAATTATCATTATTTATTTTTTCTACAGAAACAAAGTATGGTCGAAGGTATCCCTATGTTAAATAATGAATATGCTTCTTGTGAAGGTTGTGCATTGGTAAAATTCACATAGATGAATTCCCCTCTAACTCTGATAGGATAAGAAGAGATGTGTTAGACCTTGTGCATTCTGATGTTTATGGACCTATGCAGATCATATATTTAGGAGGAGAATATTATATTTCTTTGGTTATTGATGATTGCATAAGGCACAGTTGGGTGTACTTCCTCGAGAAAAAGGGATGTTTTTGAGTACTTCAAAGAATTCAAAAACATGGTAGAAAAGTAGACAATGAAATTTATAAATATTCTTCATTCATATCAAGGGGGGGAATGTAGATTGGGGAACTTTTTCAAGTATTGTAAGGATCATGGAATAGTGCAGCAATTCATAGTACCCTACACTCCACAGTAGAATGGTGTTGCAGAAAGGAAAAATAGGACATTGGTGGAGTGTGCACGGAATATGATTAAAGGTCAAAATCTTTCAAATGATTTATGGGCATAAGCCATTAGTAAAATTATTTATTTAAAGAATAGAAGTCCAATAAGGTACCATTATTTCAAGACTCCATTTGAAGCCTTGTATAGTTTTAAACCAACAGTTCACCTTTTTAAGATATTTGGGTGTAAGGCCTTTGCACATATTCTGAAGGAGAACAAAAAGAAACTAGATGCTAAAGGTATCAATGTATTTTTGTAGGATAGTGTTCATAATTTAAATCATATAAAAAAATTTATCCATATACTCACAAATTGTTTGCAAGTAGAGATGTAATTTTCCATGAATAGGAAGATGAAGGAAATAAGGATAATAGTTATGAAAGATGGCACATTCTTCGTGATGTTGAATACAATAAAGCGGAAGAAAAATCACAAAATGGTGAGAAACAAAAGCATGGGGAGAATCTAGCGATGTGGACATTATCAGCCGTTAGATCCCAATAAGGAATGGTGAATTACTTTCAAAGAATAGAGGTGAAAGCAGTGAATCAAGCAGGAAATCTACTCGGCAAATTCGAGTACCTAAAAGGTACAATGACTATGCTCTCATGATCAATGTTTTGAATGTCATAAAACCCATGAATTTTAATGAAGCTATTGAATATGAACAGTAGAGTAAAGCCATAGAGGAAGAATATGAATCTATAATTAAAAATAAAACCCAGGAATTTACTAAATTTCCTAAAGGAAAAGGGCCCATACGATGAAAATGGTTATAGAAACCCAATTTTAAAGTAGATGGCAGCATAGAAAAATATAAATCTAGATTGGTGGCAAAAGGAAACTCTTAGAAAGAGGGTATTGATTTTGAAGAAACATTTCCACCTATAGCTAAATTGAACACTATTAGGTTGTTAATTGCATTAGATACTAAGTATCATTGGAATTTTCACCAACTACATGTAAAATCTATTTTTCTAGAATGGTGACTTAAAGGAGGAGGTGTATTTGACATATCCTGAAGGGTTTGTGAAAAAAGGGCAAGAACATTTAGTTTGCAGATTAAAGAAAGATTTGTATGGGTTGAAATAGGTACCTAGGTCGTGGTATGAAAAGACAGATTATTTCTTTTTCGAACATGGTTTTATGAGAGGTCAAAGTGATCTGAATATGTATACCAAATTTGATGCAAAGGGGTATGTGGTGTTGATTTCTTTGTATGTTGATGAGTTAATCATTACACGAAATTCAGTGAAGTCAATTAATGAAATTAAGACGTATGTAACACCCTCTTCCCACATCTACCCAAGTAACTATGAAACGAGGGTAAACATGTGAGGAGAGGCTACTAATATAATATTCAACTTCCTATATTACCTTAAGGAAGTGGAATTGGCAAATACAAGGAAAACACACCTTACACTACATCAAACATACCTCCATGAGGTAAACTACCCTCCCAGACCCCTGAAACTTGAAGGGGAACTAAATTTTGACCCTCTTTAGCCTTAGTCATGGGTATATAAGGGCAAGGGAGTGGCTATAGAAACTTAGCCCCAGGCTAGCCTTGGAAACGTAGTGGCTAGGGCCCCAAACAAGCAATTTTGTACCTACAACTTAGGGATTTGTGCCACATTTTTAGCCCCTGAGCCCAAGTCACTAACCAAAATGTCTTGTAAATTCAGAAGAGGATAAATAACATTAAATCAAATACATGAAACCAATCACATCATTAGGAACTCATTTGATCCCACCCAACCATGACATGAATTTCGTCAAACATGTCACAAACATTGCATCTACAGGTGGAAACAACAGAATTAGACATAGGGGTCTAACACTTATCTGAGAATATCTAAGAAGCATTTCTCACTTACATAATAAGCTGAAATACAATCTATTTGACCATGGATACATTTTATATTCATTTACAGGAAAAAACATAAATAGATCCATACAACATCCTTGATAAAATACAATCTTATGACCAGCATAATAGCAACAGAAATACCATGGATATATCATCAATGAAATCCACAACATAACTAGTACATTTGTATATCAAATACAAAATTAATGATCTCTTCATTAATGAACTTAAAAACCCACTGGAGATTGAACTTCCACATTCCACCCGACCATTTATTGGGTGAACCAAATCTTACTTCAGCCAATCACCCCCGTGCCATATTCCAAGCATGAATGTTGGACTCAAACTGAAAACCAACCAGGGCATCCCAAGGTTAAACCACCTCACCCTCATCAATCATAAATTAGGTTTTAGTGTGATCTACACTTAATCACTAGGCCAACACAAGCATGGATATCACGTGATTCTCTCTGCCTAAACCTTGATGAATTTTCCTATCTCCTGGTCTCTCAGGATTAACCACAAACCACAGTTTGAATCAAGGCTCACTAGGCCCTAAACTGAGACATACTCTCTAGGATTTACCATAATCCCAAACTTGAGATTCCTATACCTAAATGGAGATCAAACCACCTCTATTCTTTACCGTATATCTTGCCATTCATCGGTCAAGGATTACTAGGCCTACCAAGGCAACAAACTATCAGGCTTTACTGCAACCCACAATCCAGTTCATGGTTTACCAGGCCATGTGTTATATCAAGTCATAAATCCACCACACTCATCTTCGAATCCATCCTGTAATCCAGCTAAACCAAAACATGAGAACTCTAAAACACCATGGCTATCCAGAAATGGGAAGGTTGGGCGGAAAAAATGGTCGCACCTGGTAGAGCCCATGCTAAGACAAAAATAAACCACATGCAATACCCTGGATGCCAAATATCACAAGGAAAATACACATGCAAATTGATAGCTTCCAAGAATCCTAATGTCATTGTCTAATCCTTCTCTTCCCTACTTGATATTTTCCTTATTTCTCCAAATCTCCACGTATGCCACACTCTCCAAGAGTGATCCAAGAATACTCTAAGTGTCCAAGAGAGAGAGAGAGAGAGAGAGAGAGAGAGAGAGAGAGAGTAATGAGAGAGCTCCAAAACGGAAGTCACAAAAGGTTACCCATTGATCCTCAGAAGCATTTTTATTAATGAGGCCTCTAATTTCTTCATTTTCCATTATTTTCCTTCATTTTCCTCCTCACATGCAACCTGTGACCTTTCACCTCCCTTTTCTCCATGGCAAATTTTAGGGGCTAATATTCATAGTTGGGCTAATTCTCCATGGCTTTTTCAAAAAAAAGATTTTCCAATTTCCTTTTTTTTCTAAAAGTGATTTGCCAAAATTTTATAGTATAAAATTATATTATCCTAAAAATAGCCAAAAAAATCTAGAGACTCTATATAGTCATTATAAATTTGGATATCTTTAAAAAAATATAACCAAAATTTTTACAGTTTGCATATTATGGACTCGTAAGATTCGCCAAGGTTTCTAAACTTTAAGATAAATTTCCACCCTTAAAATATTCCCTACGTTTCTCCTAATTTCCATTATTTTCATAAATAAATGTGCCAAATTTTCCACTTTTCCATTCCAGAGCCTTTGTCCTTGCCAATTTCCTTTAATCATAATAACCAAAATGAACACCCACTAGGATTTGTTTCCCAACACTCAGCTTGGAATAAATGTCCTATCAACCATGGTTATTGTTTTTAACTTTTATTACATGTAATTTTCACTAGGGTTGTTATAGAAGCCTCCCCCTTGGGGGACATTGTCCTCGATGTTCAACCACACATATACCTCAGCAAAACCGTTGAAATCAAAACATACTACTCATGGAGCTTTATAACACAACTCATTGCAGTATTTATAATGAATAACGTGCTCAAAAGAAAAACCCATCATGACAATCATACCTTTTACTTTAGCTTTATGATGCAACTCATTAAGGTATTTACAATGATATACACATATACACATTTTCTTAACTAGAAAATAAAAGGATATGATGTATGTATAAACAAAAAGGGAATCTAGAGGCTCACACCTCCACCCTCAAATTAATACCAAGATTCACTTCCTTCCCAGGAATTTTAGAATCCACTTTTAGAACCAAAGTTGGATGGAATTTCCAGCACTAAAATCCCTCTCTACATGTCCCCTCAGTGAATAGTTAGCAACTCATTATTCCAGGGCACACTCCCAATGTGCATCTGATTCTATGTGGAAATGCTAATGACCAAAAAAATCCATCCCTGGCCTTTCCTTCTTTGCTACACAATCCCTTGGGAAATCTGGTAATCCCCTTCCATGCAATCACTCACCTTCTAAGTTCCCCGACATCCCCTATCCTCGGCGATCAATCCCTTGGCAAGGCTTCCTCGCATCAGAAGATAAAACCAAGGCATATACTTACCTCAAAACCGTCATATTGGTCATAGCATGCTCATGGAAACCAATGTACATTTTTGGGTACCAGTGTCCCACAATGGCCCTGCTCTTGAAGTGCTTTACTAGCATACTGATGCATGTTCTAATTATTTTCATTTTTACTGCTAATTCTTGTAGTCTATTTAAACCATCCCAAACTGGCCATTTTTGTGCTTCTTGTACCAATCACATGACTGCCATTAGAATCAAAATAACTTGAAATAAATTCACTTCATACCTCTTTGGTAGCTCGTCAATAAGGTACCCTTGCAATCAATCCTATTCACTTCCTGTCACCACAAGCCAAACTAGTTGTTTGATCAAATCATCATGTCTAAGCATATCACATCCGGTTAGCTCAAAACACATCCACCATAAAGTAAAATCATGAATCGCATTAAATCACCATAAACATAATCATAAATCACATTTAACCATCATAAGTCAGAATCATAGATCACATTCATAGTAAACTAAAATAAAGTATCGATACTTATCCTTCTTCAAACCTTACTTCTACCTTTGTTCTTTCTGCTCGCACACCATGTACGCACACACACAGTGTACATCACAACACGTACACCCACATACAACATACAAAACCATACAATACATGAACCCACATTGGCACATGACACATACACGTACGTCTACACCAACGTAAAACATATACATCTACACCCAGCGTATGGTACAACATAATACATACGCTTACACCGGCATACAACACATACACCTACACTTGGTGTACAATAAAACCCAATACATATACCTATGCAAAGTACAACACAAAAAATACATATCGATACCATGACTACACCATGCACATACATTGTACCGCATGTCCTCAACACAACATGTACAACATGCACACAATATGACAGGTATACTAGTATCATATGCACAACATGTACATAGTACCATCTGTACAAAACACTACCTGCACAACGTGTGCACAACATCACATGTATATGAGACTACCTGCACAACATGTACACAACACCAAATGTACACCACACCACCTGTACAATGTGTACAAAATACCACATGTACACAACACTACATGCACGACATGTACACGACACCACATGTACACAATGCCAGATGCACGACATGTACATGGCACCACTTGCACACAACACCACATGTACAACATGTACACAATGCCATATGCACACAACACCACATGTAAAATTGCATACACAACACCATATGTACATAACACCATACGTACAATGCACACACAAAACCATATGTACATAGCACTGCATATACAACATGTACATAGCACCATATGCACACAACACCACATATCCAATATGTGCATAGCACCATCTATACTCAACACTGTATATGCAATATACACACAATACCATATATACAACAAGCATAAAAAATTAAATCATATCCACATGATACTGACCTCATAGATCTATCAGAGCTACTCTACCACTTGATTCCTCATAGCTAGGAACCTTTTCATGCCATTCACCTGCGTAGGAAATCACTCCTCCACCAGAATGATCCTGGAAAACCCTATCATACAGTTACAAACACACACACACACACACACACACACACATATATATATATCATAAAACAATCATGATCTGGTTAGAAAACAACACACACACACATATATACATATAAACATTAACATTAAACAATCATGATCCATGACAACCTTATTAGAAATGACATACATACATACATACATATATGTATGCATATATAAATATCAACATAATCATGATCACAACACAATTTCTAGATATCATAAGGTCTAGGTTAAGAGAAATTCCTCATTTTTGCACAACATGCACAACGTTGAGAATAACAGTTCCCAACATAACCAAGAATCTAACACCTCAGATCCATTTCCTTTAACTTTTATGTTACATTTCTCACAATTTTTTTTCCACCGTTCATTTACCTTAGTTGACCCAACCAATCCAATTGATTTTCATATTATTACCTCTCACTGCACTTACTCATGCACTGAGCTTCATCCATGTCTTGTATTACCTGTTGGTTACCAAAAATCTCTCCCTGAGCTCCATTAACTTTCCTCTTTCTCAACTAGTTTTCAATACTCTCAAAACATAAATACAGTGACAGGAACAAGAAACAAAAATAAGAAAACCATGAAAACCAAGGTAATACGACACCACAACAAAGTGGCATGATCATGCACTAGATGCAATCAAGACTGCAAATCAGGCGCAAACAATCAAAAGGACCAAATGCACAAGACTTAACAATAAAAAACATGACCCAATCCCCATGGTTTCCAATGCTTTCAAAGGAAATATCATCCTGAGTCCTCTTCCATATTTCATGGTCGTGTCTTTCCATGTAACCCCTACATCATGCTGCCATAAACATATAATTGTCAATGTATAATGCATTATGCCAGTTATCTTACCTTGTCGTGCCAATCACGTTGACCTATAAGTGAACACACATGTTAGCCATATGTACCAACATCAATAGAAAATAGATCTATCAATTTGAAATCAACTTTTACCATGATTGACAACCATTTAATTATAAATAATCAGCTCACTTTCATCGGTCATAGTACATGATGCTACAACTATCACCTACTTATACTCAAGTACATATCAATTGTCTTAATGCATACGTGTTATTACAATTATCTTAAAACACGATCATTACTTCATGCAATCTTACAGACACGTTTACTCATATCATGCAAATAATCAAACATTCAAACAACTTGCAAACATACCATTCTAAACAGATCAACTAGATACAACATAATAAAACTCATACCTTAATATATCTTAAGGGAGGTTATATTTTCTGCACAATCAATCTAGATTAACACGATATAACTTCATAACACATCATAACATCACTTATGCACAACAACCTTCACCAAACCAATGCAAACTTGACCATATGCACTCACATGACATGTAAAACCAATCATGAATGACCAATGCATGTCCCAAATATAACATCACATAAGCAAGCATACATGGACAACACACAAGCATGACCAATATGTGACCTAACATAAACAAGAAATGCATACACAATATGTAACAATATGTAAGCAAGCATGCAAAGATAATACATAAGTAATAACAACACATAACCAGTCATACACTCATGAAAAAATGTTGACAACAACACCATCAGCCCTTCCATGGAAAAACCACTACCACCATGGCCAAAAAAAAAATAGATGCAACAATAACTTATAGATCTCAAGCATAATAAACACATATACATCCAATCATAAATGCATGATCAACACACCACCCATCGGTCTGAGAGATGAACCATGATCTATTACCACTCTATAACACCCTCTTCCCACATCTACCCAAGTAATCGGCCAACTGGGGTACACATCTAATGAGAGACTACTAATATGAGATTCAACCTCCAGATGACCTTAAGGAAGTGGAAACGACAGAAACACGACAAACACACCTTACACTACATCAACAACACCTCCAGGAGGTAAACCACCCTCCCAGACCCATGAAACCTGAAGGGGGACTGAAGTTTGAACCTCTTGAGCCTTAGCCATGGGTGTATAAGGGAAAGGGAGCAGCTATAGACCCTTAGCCATGGGCTATCCTTGGCAAGGTAGTGGATAGGGCCCCAACAACCAATATGTGTTTGCAGCTCCGAGATATGTGCCACATTTTTAGCCCCTAAGCCCAGGTCACTACCCAGAACTTCTTGTAACTTCAGGAGAGGATAAATAACATTAAAAAAAAATGCATGAAAGCAATCACATCATTAAGAACTCATCCTATCCCACCCATCCATGGCAGGCATTTCATTAAACATGTCACAAACATTGCATCTACAGGTATAAACAACAAAATTAAACATAGGGGTCTAATACTTACCTAAGAATTGCTAAGACACATTTCTCCCTTACATCATAAGCTGCAATACAAACTATTTGACCGTAGATACATTGTATATTCATTTACAGGCAAAAACATAGATAGAGCCATACATCATCCCTAATAAAATACAAGCTTATAACCAACATAATAGCAACATAAATACCATGGATATATCATCAATTAAATCCACAACATAACCAGTACATTTTCATGAAAAGTACCAAAGGAATGAGCTCTTCATTACTAAAAGTAAAAACTAACCGAAGATGCGACTTCCACGTTTCACCCGACCATAGATTAGCTAAGCCAAATCTTACTTCAGCCAATCACCCCTGTGCCATATTCCAAGCATGAATGTGGGACCCAAACTAAAAACCAACCAGGGAATCCTGAGGCTAAACCACCTCACCCTCATCAATCATAAAACAAGCTTTACCATGATCTATGCCAGATAACTAGGCCAACAAAATTATGGATATCACTGGATTCTCTCCGCCTAGATCGTGAGGAATTTGCCTATCTCTAGTCTTGCAGGATTTACCGCAACCCATATTCTGAATCAGGGGTCACTAGGCCCTAAACTGGGACATACTCTTTAGGCTTTACTGTAATTCAAAACTTGATATTCCTAGGCCTGAATGGAGATAAAACCACCTCTAGGATTTATCGTATATCCCACCATTCACCGGTCGAGGATTCCTAGGCCTACCAAGGAAACACACTATGCGGCTTTACCACAACCCGTAGTATAGTTCATGGGTTACTTGGCCATGTGTTATATCACTTCGGAGATCCACCCCACTTAGCTTTGAATCCATCCGATAATCTGTCTAAACTAAAACATTAGAACTCCACAACACCATGGCTATCCGGAAATGGAAAGGCTTGGGTGGAAACACTATCACATCAGGCAGAACTCATGCCAAGACAACAAGAAACCGTATGCAATACCATCCATGCCAAATATAGCAAGGAAAATACACATGAAAATCGATACCTGCCAAGAATCCTACTATAGCTTCCTGATCCTCCTCTTCCCTGCTTGATCTTTTCATTCTTGCTCCAAATCTCCAAGTAGGCCACACTATCCAAGAGTTCTCCAAGAATACTCTAAGTTTCCAAGAGCGTGAGAGAGAGAGAGAGAGAGAGAGAGAGAGAGAGAATAATGAGAGAGCTCCAAAACTGAACTGACAAAAGGCTACCCACTGATCCTCAGAAGCCTTTTTATTAATAAGGCCTTTTATTTCTTCATTTTCCATTATTTCCCTTCATTTTCCTCCTCACATGAAACCTGTGACATTTCACCTCCCCCTTCTCCTAATTTTCATTATTTTCATAAATAAATGTGCCAAAAATGCCATTTTTCCTTTCCAAAGACTTTTCTTTTACCTTTTCCACTTCCTTTAGCTATAACAATTGAAATGAACACATGCTAGGATGTTTTGCCTAGCATTCAACTTGGAATAAGTGTCCCATCAACTGTGCTTATTATTTTTAACTTTTATTACATGGAATTTTCACCACAGTTGTTACAATGTAGATGTCACAAGTATTCAAGATGAAAGATCTTGGTGAGATGGATTACTTTTTAGGTCTTGAATTTTTGTGACATTTTCATCATACTTTTGTTTCACATGGTATGTGCGTCAGAGAAGTGCTTAAAAAGTTTAATATGGATCAGTGAAAATCTCATTTTGTTTCTATGCAATAGAATGTGAAGCTTCATCTTGATGTTGGTTCAAAATAGGTTGATGGTGCATTGTACAAACAACTAGTTGGGAGTTTGAATTATCTTACTAAAACTAGACCATAAATTGCATATTCAGTTAGTGTATGACAAGACCTCTAGAATTTCATTGGAGAGAAGCAAAAGAAGTACTCGGGTATCTTAAACGTACAATTGATTTTGACCTTAAATATACTGATTCATTTGATGTTGAGTTGACGTGTTACTCATATTCAAAGTGGGTCGGTAATCCGGATGATAAATGATCTACTACAGGTTATGCTTTCAGTATTGGATCTGGGATTATTTCATGGAGCAACAAGAAGAAACCAATTGTATCTTTTTCATGTGCAAATGCATATTACAAAGCCTTGTGTGAAGCAAATTGTGAATTTTTTTGGTTGAGGTGAGTTCTTCAAGATGTTGGAGAAGAAAAAAAGCAAGCTATAGTGATCAAGTGTGACAACCGGAGCTCAATCAAGTTGGAAAATAATTTGGATTTTCATACAAGGACAAAGCATGTTGATGCCTAATTTCGTTTTATTAGAGAAAAGATATAGTCTAAGGAAATTTTTATTGAATATTGTAATGATTTTGAAAATGTTGTTGATATTTTCACAAAGCCCCTTGGGAAGGTGAAATTTGAATTTTTTAGGGAGATACTAGGTTTGGAAATGAACCTTTTCTCCAGTAAGGGGGGAACTTATAAAATAATGGAGAAACCGTAATTGTTAATATTGTGTTTGTAATTACGAAGTAGTTCCTATTTTCTAGTAGGTCATTACATCTCCCTAACTAAATGCCAATGTATAAGTTTTTATTGATTAATTTTTGAATTCAATGAATGTATTCAGAGTTGTGGGCAGCCTCAGGGACTCCTATCCTTCTGTTTTCCAATTTCATTCAACTTTTTTCCTCCTTTATTTCTAGTAATAAGAAGAAAAACTAGAAATCATAGATTGCATGGTTGAAGAAATAATTTAGAAAATATATAAAAATTTTGGTACCAAAACTAGAAAATTGAAACCATTAAATCAAACAGGAAGTCATGGATTGAGCTATATAACTGAGCTATTATTTATATTCCTTTTTCTGATAAGTTTTTCATTTTCATGTCCAAACGACCAGCTTTTTCTCAAAAATATATTTTAATTCTTCAACATTGTATCATGCCCCTATTTTTCACTAACATGTTGGTTCTCTTTTCCCTGCAATTGCTAATCTTTTCTTTTCGTGAAAAATTATTTTCTAGTGCAATTTTTTTGTTAAATCTATTGTCATTATTATTGGAATTAGCAACGTTGTCAATATATTTTAGAGGTCTCTGTTTGGGTCAACTAATGGAGCAGCCAAATTCAATAACTTTCCTTTGATATGGCATTTCATCTAGATAAGAATTAGCATTGTTCGGGTTTGATGGATTAATGGAGTTATCTTTGATAGAAGTAATAGGAATTGTTGCTACCAACCAAGAGGCAAAGGGATATCCCTTCCCAATCCCGCTCCTTTGATTTGCACTATTTTTTCAAGAGCATCCTTCTCGCTGGGATATCATTTGACCTTTTTCTTCATATCATAGGGAACATTTCTTTTCATATGATAATCCTCCTCCTAGAAGGAGATTTTAATATGAGAGAAGGTAAAGAATGGACGGTTGAGGAAACATATTGCTTAGGAAATAGTTGAATATTGAAAGTGATAGGAGAGGATTTAGAACATAATGACCTTCTATGGAAACAAATTGGTTTCCTTTTAGATGCAATATGTGTAGAGCACTTGCTTTTGAGGGGGGATAGAACTTGAGATTTAGAGGGTGGAACATGTTTAGGACTTTACTTTTAAAGGGAGAAAAAAATGGTGTATTTGGGTGATAAAGACATGCTTAGGAGTTTTGTTTCCAAGGGAGAAAATATTTTGGGGAATTTGGAGGTTGTAACATTTTTCAGACTCTTTTTCCAAAGGAAATGAAAACTTTTGGAATTTAGAAATTTTTCGACTCGTATAAAGCATGGGGTATTTCTAGAAGCATTGGAAGGAACATAAATTTTAACCCTAAGAGGTTGTCGAATTTTCCTAACTGATGTTCTAATCATCACTTTCGATGAAGGGGAAATTTTCTTTATCATTGGGGAATTTAGGTTGACTGGAGATTCAAGAGTATCTATGTTTTGAGGAACTCATCCGTTTTCCATGCACAGAGGAGAAGTCTGTCTGAATTCTCATTTTCCTTGCACAGAGGAGAAGACTAACTGAATTATGACGCACTATTATAGAAGGTAATGATGTTTAGGTTTTCTATCGTGGTAGTAGTAGAACAGGTTGCACATCTGGTAGAATTATTTTGGTAATCAGAAGGTGAGGGAAAAAAAATTGGATTGAGAAACATGATTGTCTTATTGGACCTATGATTTTTAATATATACTTTTTGTTTTGATGTAATCTGGTCAATTTTTATGAGAAGCTTTGGAGTAGCACCTATATGTTCTTCTATACCCCTTGCAAGAGTAGTGCATCAAGGAACAATTTCTCATGCAACAATAATTACGTTATTGAATAAAAACTTTATTGAAGGGTAATTTTCTAATCAACCTTTTATTAGTGAAGGGTTAATTTATTATGAGAAAATCATACTTGAAGGAAAAATTTTAAATATAACGTTTCTTGACGGAAAGCATAAAATCCCAAAACATAAAAAAAATTATATAATGAGTAAAGGGAAATCCAAATTCCAACGGTGCCAATAATACGTTTGGGAAATGGAATGAAGATTCACAAAATATTAGTTGAATTTGAACATTAATGCGATATAACTTTGATATAACTTTAGAAACCATAAATGTGCAAGCATAGTGAATAGAGAGAAAATATTGCAAGGGGAGTGTCATAGGCCCTTCTAGATGATGATCAATATTTTTGTAGTTATAAATCCATTAATGTATGGGGGAAGTATATTCCACTTGTTGGATTTTAGCAAGTACAAAATCTAACAGGTGATATATATTACCCCAGTGCACTAATGAAGCTATAGCTCCAAAAATATTAGTTGCCCTTCTGGAAAAGGTAATCGGTATATAGGGGTTTTAGCTAGATTTATTTTCTACACATCACGCATTTATTCTAACTATAGAAGCAGTAGCTTATTTCAATGAAGAAAAGTATCCATCATAGCATATTAGGCATTATCAACAATTGGTTATTGGGTTGAACATAGAGTTGAAATTTCAAAACATATGATCCATTAAATTTTAACATAGAGTTGTAATTTCAAAACATACCATCGATTAAATTTGATGCTTTTCAAATGTCATGGGCCAGTTTTGTATTTTCAAAAAAAGATCTTGACAATTTGTAAATTTTCAAATTGTATTTGATGAGAAATCACCCTATGGCATGTATTTTTCCTATCAAATTCCATCGTTGTTTGAGCACATCTAATATACATTCATATTGTTGATTTTATAGTTCAAAATGCTCAGCTTCAATCCCATGAGTTTGATAGTGGGGTGGACGTATTAGGTGAAGGTCAAGGAAAGTGGACACAAATTGGTCCAACCTCATAATTTTGGTAGAATATTAGGTGAAGGTCAATGAAAATGGACACAAATTGGTCCAACCTCATAATTTTGGTAGAATATTAGGTGAAGGTCAATGAAAATGGACACAAATTGGTCCAGCCTCATCATTTTTGTAGAATTATTTGTTGAGGGAGGGTATAAATTTGATTGTCACTAGGGAAAATTTTAAGGATGGAAAATTATCTTGTTGAATCTCACTAGTCCCTAATATGAAAACTGTAAAATGTTTATTGATGTATTTGTAAAATTATTCAAATTTATAATGATTTCGCTGAGAGGCACTCTACAGCCCAGTATATAGGGATGTGTAGATTTCATGTGAGTAATGTAAACTTTTGATATGTGGGTGTATAGAGATGTTCTGATGTAATGTGTGTAGATGTCATGTGAGTAATGTAAACTTTTTATGTGTCTGAGTGTATAGAGATGTGTAGATGTAATGTGTGTAGATGTCATGTGATTAATGTAAAATTTTGATAAGTAGGAGTGTATAGAGATGTGTAGATGTAATGTGAGAAATGTACCACTTTAATACCATGGGCTAAATAGCGTGGGCCAAATACCATATTTATAAAAGAGGTATGGTAAATAAATAAAATATAAATAAATCACAGGTATGGTAAATAAATAAAATGTCCTTTTATATCTAACAAATTCGAATCAAGTAGGTTGGTATTTGAGTACACTATATGCATTTCCTATCTCAAGTAACAATAAATCTCAAGTAACATTTAACATGTGATATGTAGGAGTGTATAGCGATGTGTAGATGTAATGTGAGAAATGTACCACTTTAATACCATGGGCTAAATACCATGGGCCAAATACCATATTTATAAAAGAGGTATGGTAAATAAATAAAATATAAATAAACCATAGGTATGGTAAAAAAATAAAACGTCTCTTTCTATTTACTCCATAATCCTATTTATATTTAGGAACACTTAAAAATTTGTTTTATTTATATGAATCCTGCGCTAAATGCCATGGGCCAAATTATTATTAATACCATGCCCTAAAAAACATTATTAACGCTAATATTAATATTAATATTATTATTATTCTAATATTTACATTAATATTTTATAATAATAATATTATTAAATTTAATAAATTTGGATCACTTAGGTTGGTATTTGAGTACACTATATGCATTTCCTATCTCATGTAACAATAAACATGTAAACGTAAATGTAAAAATAATGTTTAATATTTAACATTTAAAATTTAATCTAATTAATCTAATGTACACCCTAATGAAAAATCACTTCTCTCCCTACATATATAAATTTAATACAAATAAAGTCTCGAATTTTGTTTTTGAGGAAGCATCTTTGTGATTTTGCAAACAGTGAAATAATATTTGTGAGAAAGGATTTTAGGAGTTGTTTGAAAGTGGTAGTAATAATATTTGTGGGAAAGGATTTCAACGTCAACAAACTTATTTGGATTGATTTGGAAAATTATATTTGTGGGATGGATTTCAGTATTAACGAGTTGCAATTGATTTTCAGGTTTGATTTCTATTACTCCTTCATTTTATTTATTTTAGGATAGGAAGGAAGGTGTGAGAGGGAGGTAGGAGAAGAAGGGGGAGAGAGGAAGGAAGAGAAAGAGCAAGAGGGATGGAGGGAGATAGGAGGGTGAGGGATAGAGAGATGGAGTTAGAGGGTGAGAGAGGGAGGGAAGAAGAAATACATAGAGAGCAAGAAGTGGAGACAGAGAGGGAGTGAGAAGGGAGAAATAGAGAGTATGTGTATGTTTGGGGGTGAGATAAAGAGAAAAATAAGGAGAGATGGAGGGAATGGGGGGAGAAGGAGAGAGGGAGGGATATAGTAACATATTTGGAGGGCGAAGAGAGGGAGAGAGAGGGAGATAAAGAGAGAGATAGATGTGGGAGAGAAAGGGATAGAGGGGAAGTAAGAGAGAGAGAGAATGTGAGAGAGTGGAGAGAGGGAGGGAAAGAGAGATGGAGTTGAAGGTGGGAGAGAGGGAAGATTATTTCTTGCACTCAATGCATTGATTTTAGTGTGGATGGTGATTCTAATCCTATTTGATTTCTTGCACTCAATGCATTGATTTTAGTGTAGATGTTGAGAGAGAGAGAGAGAGAGAGAGAGAGAGAGAGAGAGAGGAAAATATAGAGGAAGGCAGGAGAGAAAGGGAGAGAGAGGAAGGACAAGGGAGAGGACATGAGAGAGAGAGGAAAAGAGTGATGGGGTAAGAGAGAAAATTGGAGGGCAAAGAAAGAGAGAGAGAGAGGGAGAGAGAGGGAGAGAGAGGAAGGATGAGAGAGAGGAGGGGAGAGGGAGGGAGATAGAAGGAGAGATGGAAGGATAGAGAGATGGAGTTGGAGGGGGAGAGAGTGAGGGAAGAAGGAATACATAGAGAGTGAGAAGTGGAGAGAGAGATGAAGTGATAAGGGAGATATGGAGAGAGTGTGTATGTTTTGGGGTGAGATAAAGAGATATAGAAGGAGATATGGAGAGAAGGAAGGATAGAAGGAGAGAGGGAGGGATATAGTAACATAGTTGGATGGTGAAGAGAGAGAGAGAGAGATAGATGTGGGAAAGAAATGGAGAGAGAGGAAGGAAGAGGGAGGATGTGAGAGAGTAGAGAGATGGAGGGCATTAGGGGAATTTTGAGGTCTAAAATGGGCCTCCTAAGGAAATAATAAAATAATAGCTAAACCAATAAAATAATATATATGAATTTGCAATTCATTTTTTGCATCACAATCCATGTAACCATAGTTAAATTCAATTCAAAAGTTGTACCAAAATAAAATTAATAAAAAAATTCTATTGATGTGACTATAAATAAGAATGAGCTTTTCAACACCTTCTTGCATACAAGAAGGGAAGGAAACAGAGTCGCCGATTTCCTTGCCAATGTTGGAGTCGACAGTGAACACAACCTTCTCACAGGCACACCTGAAACTCTTCAAAATAAGGAACAATGACAGGAATGCTATTTGCTGCTCCAACGTGATGCAGAAAACCCGGATGCGGGTGGTTAAAGCGATAAAGGGGATGCATCGTCGGACAGACGGCACTCCGGCGAGACGACGGCCACGAGGACCTGCAAGTGTCCTTCGGCCCCTGAACAAAGGAATGAAGCATTTAAGGCATTTATCGCCCGGCGCGGTTCAAAATTCAATCAACGGAGATCGAGATATCTCCACACATTGTAAACAGGACATGGTGATTACTCCATTAATTGAGAGGTTAATGCAGATGGTTGGCAGCAGATTTGGGGTTTTAGTTCACAGGATGGCGGACGAGCAACCCATAAGCAGCTTTCCCAGGCCTCTTTCGGTGTATTTCTCGCCCATTGTTTGGCTCTCCTCCGAGCGCACAGTCACCGGCAAGCGTACCAGGCTTCATGGATGCATAGAGCTCAGCGACAATCTTCATATCTTAATTGCAGGGAATTGTATGCGAGAGTCAGGGAATTGGTTTGAGCAGTTGTCCAGAGCTTCAGTCCCACTTCCGCTCTCACAATTGGCCAACGTCTCTCTCGGGTTACAGCACTCTTCCAGATCTCCAGCTTTGAATGAAAGAATGCCTCGTCTCAGGCACAGGATGAGATGCAGACGAGGCTCTTCCCGGAGGCTGATAAGGCGCTCCTCCCCATCCTCCAGCATCTCTGCTGCGGACTCTCATGCCTCTGAAAGAACTTTCCGAGCTGCACGAGGTCGTATCCTTCGTTCTGGGCAACGGTATCCCACTCCCCCATACGCTCCAGCCCATTCTCAAACGAGGCACTTCTCCTTCCTAAGTGCGCTCAATTGCCCTCGAATTACTGCCTCTGTTACCATTGTTTTCCGTGAGTCCCCTCAAGATGAGGCTCCCACTTCAGGAAGGCGGGTTGGAAATATTGGGGATATGACTGATATAAGGCAGAATGATGACGAAGTGCATGAGCAGGACATGGACATAACCCAGGAAGACGCTAGTCAAGGCAATGAAATGAATATTGATATTGAGCTGAAGCAGCATGAGCAGCAAACTCATACTCAGGACCCTGAAACTGATAATGCGCAGCACCAACCTCATCCGGGAGAAGGAAAGCGCACCCCAGCTGCTGAGAAAGTCATTCACTCCACAGAGGACCTGTATAATACTGATGGTGAACCAGATGATTTATGGTGCAGGTTCGTGGAAGAGGAACCGGACGAGTAGCGCTTCCACTGTTCCTGGTTTTTGCTATGGCACTGTCTACTTTTTGAAAAATGTTTATGTTTGTCTTTCTGGTTTTGGTCAAGTCTCATAGGCTTTTTTCTAGAAATAGATGCTTCCCCTGCGTGGGATTTTTTTGCTAGAAAACCTTATGCACTGGTTTCCCTCTCAGAGGGCAGTGCTTAACTATGAATTTTTGCTTAACATGCCTCAACCTCAGGCCTGGTCCTGGATAATTCCTGATGTAAATATTTTTGTTTTTTGTTGATTAATAGATTAAGCTTATTTAGAAAAAAAAAAGAATGAGCTTTTCAAGAAAAATTCATTATCATTGAACAACTAATGCATTTGTACTTTGTACTTAAATAACTTAAAATAAAATATAAATATAAATTTATAAATTCTTAATTATTATATGCTATTAATTAAAATTTATATTATTTAAATTGTATAATAACATGTATTTAATATACTATATAATATATTTCTTTCAAGGTATATGAAATGAAAATAAAATATTTTGATTCAAAAAGTATGAAATGACATTTATTATCAGTACTTTACTTTGACTTTAAAATTACTTAAAGAACTACCATGGTTAACCATGAGTTTTTATCCACCATTGAGAATGTGACAAATAAGTACCTTTAACTCAATCAATGCCACCTCAACCATTAGGGATGATGTCATCCCCTAAAATGTGATTGGTTCTCATAAAGTGAATTTTTATTGTACATTTTCCTTAGGAGGCCCATTTTAGACCTCAAAATTCCCCTAATGGAAAGAGAGATGTAGTTCGAGGGGGGAGATAGGGAAGAATATTTATTGCACTAGATGAATTGATTTCAGTGTAAATGGTGATTTATAATTCATTTTAATTGTTTGCACTAGATTCATTGATTTTAGTGTAGATGTTGATTTAAAATTAGATTTAATTACTTGCACTAGATGCATTGATTTCAATGCAGATTATTTCTATTCCTATATGATGGCTTGCACTTAATGCATTGATTTCAATGTAGATGGTGATTTCATATGCTATTTGATTGCTTGCACTAGATGCATTAATTTCAGTGTATATGTTGATTTCTAATTATATTTGACTGCTTTCACTAGATGCATTGATTTCAATGTAGATGATTTATAATCCTATTTGATTTTTTGCACTAAATGAGTTGATTTCAGTGTAGATGGTGATTTCTAATCCTATTTTACTTCTTGCACTAGATGAATTGATATCAATGTAGATGTTGCTTTCTAATCTTATTTTATTACCTGTACTAGATGCATTGATTTCAGTGTAGATTTTGATTTCTAATCCTATTTGATTACCTGCATTAGAAGCATTGATTTCATTGTAGATGTTGTTTTCTAATCTTATTTGATTGTTTGCATTAGGTGCATTGATTTCAGTAAAGACATTGATTTTTGATTTGATGTAATTGGATGTACATTGATGGTACATTAATTTTTAAAGTGATTGGATTAACATTGTGCATTGATTTCAGTGTAAGCAAACAAAATTATTGACAATGTACATTAATATTTGTGTTATAGTAAATCAGCCTATTAATATTGAAGAGAAAGAGAGACGATGTATGATGTTTAGTACAATAGTTCAAGCTAAATATTTAAATGGTTTATGATTTCAACTATTCTTTTCATATAATTGATATGAAAAGATGACAAAACTAACAAGGGTGACAATAAGAATAGTAAAAGAAAATAATTTGAGATTGATCACAATGAAGACTATTTGTAATTGACTGCATTCTTATTGTTTTCGTTTTCTATCATTCAACACTATTACATTTTCACTTTGCATTCAAAAAAATTATTAACAATATTTATCATCTAAAAAAACTGAGGTAACTAAGAAAATTTTAAAATTAAAGTACTAGATAAATATCAGACATATTTAGAATATATAAAATGATTATATTTATATTATCTGTATTTAGATATTATTGATAAAATTAATCATATGTTCAATAGATTTTCCTTGGCTGCACACGACTAAAACCAGCCTAGATCCATATTAACTCCAGATCTATCAAGCGCCGAGAGGGATCAAATATCTCGAGGTTCAAACCTTCCCTCAAGTTTTGCACTCAAAAAAGAGGTTTGCACCTCGAGAGATTTGATCCCTCTCGATGCTTGATAGATCTGGAGTTAAGATGGATCTAGGTTGGTTTTATATATACTCTCTATATAATTTTGATGATTTTTAAGGTAAAATAATTTTATATTGTAAAATTTGGGCGATTCATTTTTATAAAAAATGGATACTGGAAAATAATTTTTTTTGGGAAAAATCATGGAAAATTAGCCCATGGGAGAATTGGGGAGGATTGTAACATGTCAAATAATAATAATATACGGAATATACATTTTGAAGAAATTTATAGCCTTAT
The DNA here is from genome assembly GCA_034641835.2 of Pinus albicaulis. Lineage (NCBI taxonomy): Eukaryota > Viridiplantae > Streptophyta > Pinopsida > Pinales > Pinaceae > Pinus > Pinus albicaulis. The sequence continues at coordinate 648,175,494 of CM076573.1, read as the reverse complement.
GAAAAGTAAGAAGAACAGAGTTGCACTCTTACTACCTGCAAGGCCTAAACCCACTTGTATTTAGATTTATGTATGAATGTATCAAACCCATCCTAGCCTTGATAACCATAAACTTGAGATTTCCATATCCAATCACAAAACTATTTTTCCCTCTAATCAAACTAATAAAGAGAACAAATGTACCAACGCTAACAAAACTAATAAAACTCTCACAATCAAAGAAAAAACTACTTTACTGGCACAAACAAGAAAAGTTTATTATTAGTTTCACAAACAAGAGGGTCTCATACACCAATTTGGTGTATGGCTTGGTTGTGACCTTAAAATTGGATAATAATAGCAATAATAACATTAGAGAGACTAAAAATTAGTCTCCACCAGTGGCAATGACTCTACTGGTCTCATTGTAACAATAATTTTATTTCCTCTATTAGTCTTTCATGAAAATATCTACATATTCATGCATCCTTTGAATAGTGAATGGTAAACCACCAGCAGCAGGAAATAACAACATACTTAAAGCACAATATGATACGTTTTTAATTTTATATATCAGACAAAAGAAAATCCAAATAGCATACTTGTTTAATTTTATTTATCAACAAAAGAAAGGAAAAATATATGTATCAATCTTGCATTCATAAATATCGGAAGCATGTGCAAAAATTATTGATCGAAATTAAGCATTTCATCATGCATCACACGAAAGAAGAGCAGATGAATAGGCTTAAATAGATTTTGGAAGGAATGGATGAATCTGTTTACAACAATCCCTATATTCAAATAAAAACAAGATTTCGTAAGAAAAAGAAAAGTTTTGAAGGCATTTGAGCCATCCATGATGACAAAGGACTCTCAATAAGCAGACAAACTGGAAAAAGAAATAATTTAGAAAACATCCAAAATGTTTGGTTCCAAAACTAGAAAACTGAAACCATAAAATTGAACAGGCATTCAAGGATTGAACTATATAACTAAGCTATTGGTACCAAAACAAGAAAACTGAAACCATAAAATCGAATAAGCATTCATGGATTAAACTATATAACTAAGCTATTATTTAGATTCTCTTTTTCTTATAAGTGTTACATTTTCATGTCCAAAAGACCAGAATCTTCTCAATGTAAGGCAGAATTATTTCAGCAATCATAAGGTGAGGGAACAAAAATTGGATTGGGAAACATGATTACTTTATTGGACTTATGATTTGTAATATATGGTTTTTGTGTTGGTGTAATCTGGTCAAATTTTACCAGAAGCTGTGGAGTATCACCTATATTTTTTTATGCCGATAGACATTCTATTATGAGGTTTCTTATGGGGACACTGTTCAAATTTGTCGTTCTCAATAGTTGTTCAGAATCTCAACAGTGTCCCTGTCCCTGTCACCCCACCTGACATTAAACTCTCTCACGTTAAACTCCACCTCACCCCACCTGGCATTAAACTCTCTCAGCTCCAAACGCATTAAAATCTCTCAGCGTCTGAGTTATCGGACATGAATGGAAATCATGTGGGTTTAGCAGTCTTTGCCTACGCAGGTTCGAATCTTGCCTAATCACGAAATTTTTTATGATGTTCGCGTTCTTCTCTGGTCAGATTCAACACACCTAGCATTAAACTCTCTCATGTTAAACTTTGCGTTAAACTCTCTCGCTTCCAAATTATCACCTCACCCGGTGTTAAACTCTCTTAGCCTTTGAGTTATCAAACATGACTAGAAATCATGTGGCCTTTTCCCACGCAAGTTCTGATAAAATCAGCTATCTATCAAATAGCTCTCCAGGTGAGAACCTGGAGAGTGTATACACACATACACATACTCTATATTCTATATTATGAATGAAGGAATTACACACATATTTATACAAGCTAAAGTCTTAAGATAGGAATTCTATCTTAGACGTACAGTAGTGTGGTTGAGAGATTCTCTCAACCACACACTAAACTAGGAGAAACTATATTCTAGCTAATCCCTATTATGTAGGAACAAACTCCTGAAATTGGAGAATTACAACCATAGACAAGTAGGAATTAAATATTTCTAACACCCCCCTTAATGACTACTTGTCATGATAGTGATTCACAAAGTCTGGTTGTGGTCAAACAAAACAAAGAATATGTCGACGTCCATATAAAAGAGCAACCATCTACCGGAATGCATGAGTACCAACTGCTGCAACCGCTAGTCCTGTAGGATGTCCTTCGCATACATGATTCTGTCGACCGTTTATCACTGCATATATGTACCTACAAATCCACCACCATCAGGCAAATTGCATGTGCAGAACCTCCAAAACACAATCTGCCTCTCTCGGACAGATCCGCAACTTCTCCGATCTGCTCCTCTCGCAAACCGTCAAATGAAGTTGAGGCTTCCCGCGGATCTTCCAATCTACCTCTCCCGGATAGGTCCGCAACTTCTCTGACCTGCTTCTCCGCAAATCATCAAACGAAGTTGAGGCTTCCCGCGGACCCCCATTAAGTTGAGTTGGCGTCTTCCTGAATAAAAAATCGTGCGCTTCCGCACCATTCCTGTGATTTGGCGCATTGGCACGAGTATGTACTGAACAGTCACGCCAATTGTACTTCTCAGCACAACTGTCAGCTAAGAAAGCACACCAACCCCCTTCTTCTCAGAGATTTATAAATCATCTGAGGCCAGGTGTTACTGCAGTCCACCTGCTAAAATTGAGCACACAACTCTGTCGAGCACACAGCTCTCATGCACACGCGGCCACTCGTGTACGTACGGCCACAAAGGCACCTCAAGCCACAAAGGCTCTACAGATGGTTTCTGGATCACCACCAACCATCACTTTACAATGACAAAAGATGGTTTCAGGCTGACCATAAACCATTACAAAGTGGTTTTAAGATCACCACGAACTTTCAAATGCCTTTACCAGGCTTACATTCCATACATCAACATTTGGAGTTTCTGGGTACATATAATGACCATTACAACAACTGGACTTGCTTATAACATGCTAGGGAGTCTATTCCACAAACCATACTAATTCAAACAAACATCTATTTTGCTGTCCACCATTAACATTGTCGCTGCTCCTTTACCTCATCTGTTCATTGTTCACATCTTGGGCATCTTTGTCTGTTCAAATAACTTCTTGGAACTCCACGTTTAACCTGTCATTCGTTAGAGTAGCTAATTCTAACAAAATAACTTTACCTACATTGAGTTAGCTAGGCTCAATAAGGTTCAATAATCCTTAAGCATGATTCCAAGAAACTTAATAAAAGCATAAATTCTTTTAATTTCTCTATCTCTGCCCAAAGATAACTATTTCTCATGCCATCAAATTCACCAAAAATACAAAGAATATTCCACCTTCTGCAGGCCCACTGTAGGCTGGTCTTCAAACTTCCTGTTGGTGAACATACGCAGATCACGTTCTGCAGCGCCAGGTCCAACCGTCTCTTGCCAAACTGCTACTTGTACAGGAAACAATGCTTTCACACCAATACATTTTAAAGCACTTTCTAACCGTGGGTCCAAGCAAGGGACAAGCTCCAAAGGCAACTCTTGAAATGAATCAACCTCCACGGGGTGTTGCATCCATGGGAACACGGTCCAGTATCAAATACATTCAGCTCTTACATTTAGAGACACGTCCACAACTTCTGCTCAAATAAAAAAGGCAGGCAAGTCGAAAAATTTGAACCCAATCAGCGAACCCGTGGCTTACAAATTAAAACTTCCTATCAACTTAATAGTGACGAAACAGAAAATCGTGCATCAACTTTCCATGCATGTGGAACTAAAAATTCAGAAGACCTCCAACAATTTCAAGTAGATATACATGCCAAATCGAGACTTTCTGGCCGTCAAGTAAACCTGCAAATAGCGAACCACATAGAGCCATACTGAGATTGTTGGGAAGAAATTTCACAAGCGCAGAGCAAATCCAAGCTTGCCGCAATTGACAAGGATGCCCCATGTTACCCAAGCTTGCCGCAATCTTTGGAGGGAGGCAAATCAAATCCTCCTTGCAAATAGGGCAAATCTGAACAGAGAAAGCGTACTTATAATTGTATGTATTGCTCTTTGAATCCTGAGACACAAGCTGTTTGTCATTGCGATTCAAAATGGGCACCACATTGCCCAAAAAAGCTCACAAACCTAACTGCATGACATCTATTAGCAAAGAAAAAAAAAAACAACACCCTCGTGCACTTGTTTAACATTGACTGCCTGAGAAGCTGCGCCGTGCTTGAGAATCAACTGAAATGTATTATGGCTGATCTTTAGCCCAGTTGCTCCAGTCTTCATCAGGTCAACTTGATCGCTCCAGGTGACCTCTGCCCCGACCTCTGTCACGACAGTCTAAACTGACAATAGATATTTGTGCCTTTTTCCATGACGCGAACGCTGATTCTCTCCACCGATTCAACACTACTCCAGGCTGATCCGCTCTTTCACCCATTCAACCGTTATGTAACGTATAGAGGCAGATCCTCAAACACATTCGGATTAGATATAACTCAGAAAATTTCAATTAATAAACTGATAATTCGTAGCAGAACGTCCACCTCCACACCTCGACCTCGCAGCAGATTACACTTTTTCTTTCGTTCATTCATATGAAGTGTGGACACATCCATTAATGGACAACGCGAGTGCGCCTGACGAACTCTGTAACTTTTTCCATTTGGAATTGTCCCATTCATCGCCCTTCTGTGTAATGAGAATGCAAGCCTCCAAGTTGAATTGTTGCACATTAGTCTCGACTGCTACGACCTCCAATTAATTAAAAAGACTCTCCAGTTACAATTCTCTTAACTGCTCCGGCAGCACGATCATGAGACTCGTGGGGTTCGAAAGTCGGTCGATCTGAACATTGATTCGCTTTGACCCTTCTGGAAAAACCAATTTTGAATCTACCACTTTCACCTTTAGCGTATGCCCATCTGGACGGCTTCTCTCTGCAGCTCTTCTTCTGCAGAATTGAGGCAGACGCCCATCCCAAATGGTGGAAAGTGCCTCAAAAAATAGCCAGTGATTGCTCTGTCATGCCTCGTATGATCCTCTGGTAGATTCTACGATCCACTCCAGCTCCTTCACCACATCGCCCATTTTGGGACGATTCACAGCGGAATCCCCAACGCCGCGCCCACGGTCTTCAAATCTTCTGCCAGTCGCTTCTCACACAGTGCTCCTCGGGGAGACATCACTCTTCAGATGGACAAACCCAAAACAAAATAAACTGCAAACTAACCTCTCTATCTGCTATTTCCTCAGCCCACGAGGGGCCGAGGCCCAGGCCCTTACGGGCTCTGAAGCTCTGATACCATGATAAAATCAGCTATCTATCAAATAGCTCTCCAGGTGAGAACCTGGAGAGTGTATACACACATACACATACTCTATATTCTATATTATGAATGAAGGAATTACACACATATTTATACCAAGCTAAAGTCTTAAGATAGGAATTCTATCTTAGACGTACAGTAGTGTGGTTGAGAGATTCTCTCAACCACACACTAAACTAGGAGAAACTATATTCTAGCTAATCCCTATTATGTAGGAACAAACTCCTGAAATTGGAGAATTACAACCATAGACAAGTAGGAATTAAATATTTCTAACAAGTTCAAATCCTGTCATCCACGCTAATCACGGAAGTTTCTTTGATGTATGCAGGTTCGAGTCCTTATCTGGTCCGATTTTTGATGGATATTCTCGTTTGAAAAAAAACTCTCAACCTCAAATTTTGGTTACTCCAAGTATCTCCATCACATTCTCAACCTCAAATTCGGGTTACTCCCAGTATCTCCATCACATTCTTGAACTTAAATGGGTCTTGAATCAACCTAGTGCATTGATTCCCCTACGATAACCACTTTGCCACTATGAGACTGATCGGGTATCCATGGATGGAAACAGACGACATTTTATTACAGATGACATTCTATTACTATGAAATGCATCGCATGTTATATACCTGTTCTCCTTAAAAGCAGGGTTACACCTAACAAAATGATTGTTCCCAAAATTTTTGAACCACGTCTTTCACTTCAAAACCTCTGAGTAAGTGACCGCTGCCTCCCTCTTTCCTTATCCTCAATAGGAATAACATGGTCTTTCCCACATGAACATACACAATAGAGTCGTTTGACGAGAGATCCTGTTGGAGGTATCATTATTCAGATACCTCCATTCTCATTCTCATGATTCAAAGCTATTCCTTTCACATCGCTAGAAAATTGGACCATTTCCCAGCTTGAATCTTGTTCAATTCGCATAAAGAAACTGTGAAAATGGACAAAATTGAAGCATTGAAAGAGCATTTCATATCTAGATACTTCCGCTCATAACCAATTTCACACAGAAAATCCACAACTTGATATGATAAACCATAAACATAGTCCAAACTTGATATGATAAATCCAAAAACACTCTGAAACTTCATGGCTTCCAACAAACCTTCAATAATCTAATTCGTAAAGGAATGAATGGTTCTCTATAGAGATGAAATTGTTGGAATATCTAATTATAGAAAATTTAAGACAGACGTCTGTAAATTCATACGAGGAAAGAAATTCAGATTCCAACTACACATGGTTATGCATGCACCACGCGCATGATTTGTGACACCAATTTCTGCCTTCACTTTCGGCTTTCTTTGCCTCCCACAGCCAACTGCACTAAAAATCAAAACACATCTCCCAAAAATTAATCTGTATATATCATATAATTATATATTACTCTTTGTATATCATATATTATATTTACATTTCATTAGCATTGTATCGAATCCCTTCAGCGTTCTAAACAAATTTTTTTGGATGCCAGAAAATACAGCTTCACTTAATAGCAAGGGTGCGTACTTTCTTATCACCGACTTTGATAAAATTGTATTGTGATGTCGTTGGATAGTAAAGTTTACTACAGCAAAATAATGATTCATAGCCTATTCAGAGATCCAAATTTATTTAGAGATTTCAAAAAAGTTTGATAAGAAAGTTTTTTTAACTTTTTACACATAAATGTCAATAAGATCGGATCTCAAAGCATTGAAAGCATTTTTAGCTGGATGTGTAGACTATGAGGGTTTTTAAAAACTTGACAATGTATAATAGTATTCTTTCCAGTTGAGTAAAGAACGAATTCTATCCCGAAGATTAATTGGATTAATTTGGATATGCAAAAAGTTGTTTTGTTATAAGACTTTGTTTAAATGTTGATAAGCATATAAATTGAAAAGTAATCCAAAAAAAAATTCACAAGGATAAAAGTAATTCTAATAAATAGATTATGGCAAAGTAATTGAAATATGGTCTGGCATATAAATATTACCACCAGGAAAATAAAATTAATACTAATAAATAAATTATGGCAAAACGATTGAAATATAAACTGACATATAAATATTATTACAACGTGTAAATATGACATAGGTAAATGGTTTGACACAAAATAATTAAATCTAACACATATAAAGGAGAGGTGAATGGAATTGGTGTGAAAGATGCACTAATTTCTTGGGAGTAGTTAAAATAAACGCTAAGATAGATAAATCTATGAATAAACTGTTGATGCTCCATATATAAATGTAAATCCTGAAAAATATTAAAGTAAATTCATTATATATAAATATAAAATTTAAAATTAATAAATTTATATTTATAAATTTTATTATACAATAAAATTATTTAATATTTTAAATCTTAGAAGTTATTATTAAATATAATAAATGAAAAATGTAGGAAATGTGGAAAAAATGGCAGATGTCAATGTTTGTCAAGTTTTTGATGGGGCATAGATGATAACTACACCACATGTGCATGGCTATAGCCAAATGTTAGGAGCTCATTTAAGAGTAATTTAGGACTATTTTCAATTGGATTGTAAGTTTAGACATCAGAAGGGTGGAGTAACAAAATCAGCAATGGAATCTGGTGGTGTTTCATCAGATTGCATGGATGAACAATCAAGTTTGATTTCGAGGGATTTAATTGAACAATCAAGTTTGATTCCGAGGGATTTAATCAACGGTTGTGAGGACACCCCATCAGACTGCATGGATTATGAGTCTTACTTCTGAAGAATTAGGTATAGAGATTGTGATCTAGGGCTATTTCAATGCGGACATGGCAATAACTCCATGGATTAATTATATATGTCACTTTAGGATTCTTTGCTACCACTTCAAATTACATAATGTTGTTCAATTTTGTTTGAGAACTGAAGTAGAAGGTCAGAATTTTTTGCAACTATGTCCTTTTATTTTTTTTAACAAACATTACCTTCATCAAGACATTTTGTTAATGATAATCTCCAGGATGTTCAAAGAAGATGATAGCATATCACAATGATGTCTCCTCCAAGATTTCTTCTAGTATAATTATGAGTTTGGTGAGAAAAATTTGATATATTCTATAATGCACTTTTACCCACTTGCAAATATCTACTTTACCAATACTTTAGCTTCTTGATTAGGCATGCCTTCCATGTCCATTTCCTTCTTTCTACATCCTTCTTTCATGTAGTGTTGCTTCTGGGTCACTTTACATTCATCTACACTTCTATCTGCATGTCTTTACACCCTTTTGATACAAATGCTAGCTTTATACATTTTGAGAAAAAATATAGCAATAAATAAATATTCGTAATAATAGTTATGTTATTGAAGGGTATTTTTTTAATAAATTTTATAAGTAAAAGACTAATTTACTATGAAAACATCATTTTTAAGAAAACAATTTTATATAATTTTTTTTTTGACTGGAAACATGAAAACCCAAAAAAACCAAAAAAATAATCCGAAATTCCGACCCTTTGGAGTGAAGATTCCGAAAATATTAGTTGAATTTTCCCATTAATGTGATATAACCTTTATATCACTTTGAAAACCATAAAAGTGCAGGCCCATCAAATTCCATCACTGGTTGAACACATCCAAATTCATACCATTGGTTTAAGCGCTCAAAATCATTGCCTTCAATCGCATGAATTTGACAGCACGGTGGACCTATTAGGCGAAGTTCAATGAAAATGGGCACAAATTGGTCCAGCCTCATAATTTTGGCAGAATTATTTCGCTGAGAGAGATTTGATTGTCACACACCTTTGTCGAGTAAATTTTTTTATCCCAAATTTCCTTTTTAAATTGATTGATGTTTAATTTTTATTTTTACTTTAAATAACATATCATGTAATGTGTATTTTTTTACTTTTCAATGAATATAAAGGCACTTTTTAACTCATATAAGTTTTGTATTTTAGTTTAATAAATATTTTATTAAACCATAAGGCTTTATTATTTGAAAGCAACTCCATTAAAATGCCACTCTACACAATTTTCCACCTTTAGATTGATTGTTAGACGATTCAAAAAATTTTGACCATTCGATCCACCATTGAACACCAACTTAAACCATAAATAGAATCCTTTATTTACGCATCCATTTATCACAATTTTCGGTGAGGCAGGTGTAGGTAGTGCCATTTTTCTTGATCTGGAGCCAACTACCATAGAAGAAGTTAAAACCTGTAAAAATTGGTAGCGTCGAACCTACACAACTCAGCAGCTTTTTCTCCCATAGTGGTTGATCAGTGGCAAAGAAGATGTTGCCAACAACTTTTCTCGTGGTCATTACACTAGTAAGTCGATTCCCTGAGATACTCAGGTAAGTTGAGGTTTTGTAATTTGTGGTTTAATTTCCTTTAAACTTTAGTGTAATGGCTTCTAAGGTTTTTAGTCTTGAACTATAAATCAGCCAACAAGCATCTATTCTAAGAAAGATTGATCAGGCCTCTACTTTAGGTGATCTTACCATTCTTCAGAGAATAAGGGGCAAAGCCAGTCATCAGTATCCGGTATCTAGGTTCACCTATATCTTTTTCTTAACTTTGTCTTCATAAAAGATCGACCAAGACACCGATTCTGGGTAAAGGAATATCATACTGAGGCCAAGCTCTACATTGGAATACGTCCCACAAATATTTTTTGCCTAAACATAGGCCACTTACTCGCTTGGAAGAGGAAGGATATACAGAATGGGCTTAACGTTGGCGAAATTCCCACATCTCTTTTATGAATGAACTCGTCATTCTTGTTACATGGACTATGACCTATGGAATTCTCCTTATCGACTTTGGAGGATTTCCTATTATATTTTTATTGTGATTTTGTTTAAAATGACTGCTTATATACGAGATGCTCCTGAAAAAATTTTCCATTTTAATGTAACTAGCACAATCACATTTACCAATGTGGTTGATATACGCTGATAGGCATATATGAAATAGATTTACAACCACATTCACTAATGTGTTTGATATACGCCGATAGGCCTATATCCACCACCCACCACATGTATTTTTATGAAAATAATCATTATATATTTATGAATATAATTACCAATATATCTTATATATCTACTTGTAATATATTAATAATGTAAACTATATTGATACTATATATTAAAATAATATATATATATATATATATATATATATATATATATAGAGAGAGAGAGAGAGAGAGAGAGAGAGAGAGAGAGAGAGATAATATTTTATTATTTGATAATAAAATATATAATAAAAAAATAAAATAAAAAAATTTCAATACATTAATAGTTATAACTCAAACTATACTAAAATTAAAATATAACATAATACTAGTATTTTATTACTATTTATAATAAGTATATATCTCACAAATATACGAAGTGATTATTAATATTATAATCCAAAAGAACTAATAACCCCAAGGGTCTAATATTACAAACCCAGGCAATTGGTGAACCCAAGGGGAGAATATTAAAAAGCTAATAGATCAAGAAGCCCAAGGGATCCATATTAAAAAGAGAATAGATTAATAAAGCCTAGGAATTAATATTTTAAATACAAATGAATGATAAAATCACATGATTATTAATATTATAAACCGAAGAGAACAATCAACTTTACAGATTGTTAATATTATAAACCCAATGAATTAAAAATATAAAGGATTAATAAACCAAATGGATTGATATTAAAAACCCAAGGAAATAATAAACCCAAGGGATCAATAAGGTCGAGGGATTAATATTAAAAAGACAAGAAATTAATAAACCCCAATAATTAATATCTTAAACTCAAAAAACTACAATATTAATACCATAATAATCAATATTTTAAACTCAAAAGATTAACAAACCCAAGGAATTATTAATATAATAAACCAAAATAATGAATAAATGCAAAGGTTTAATATTATAAGCCAAAGGAATCGGTGAACCCAAGGGATAAATATTAAAAACATACAGGACCAATAAGGCCAAGGGATCAATATTAAAAACACGAAAGATTAGTAAACCCTAAGAATACAATTTTTAAACGAAAAAATTAAGCAATTAATAAACCCTAATAACTAATATTTTAAATTAAATAGATTAATAAACCCAAGACATTATTAATATTATAAACAAAAAGAAGTAATAAACCCTAGGGTTTAATACTATAAACCAAAGTAGATGGTGAACTGAAGGGATAAATATTAATATTATAAACCAAGAAAATAATAAACCCTAATATTTAATATTTTAAACTCAAGAGATTAAAAAACCTAAGGGATTAATAAACCCAAGAGATTATTAATATTATAAACAAAAGGAACTAATAAAGCCAAGGGTTTGATATTACAAACCAAAGGAATTGGTGAACCCAAGGGATAAATATTAAAGACATAAGTGATAAATAAGGTCAAGGGATCAATATTGAAAACACAAGAGATTAAAAAGCACTAAGAATTAATATTTTTAACTCAAAAACCTAAGAAATTAATAAACAATAAGAATTAATATTTTTAACTCAATAGATTCTAAGACCGAAGCGTGGTTTAATATTATAAACGAAAAGAACTAATAAACTAAAGGGTTTTATGTCGTAAAACCAAGGAATTGCTAAACCCAATGGATAAATATTAAAAACCTAAGGGATAAATAAGGCGAAGGGATCAATATGAAAAACAAAAGAGATTAATAAAGCCTACAAATTAACATATTGAACAAAAAGGTATGATAAACTCACGTGATTATTAATATTATAAAATCAAGGGAATAATATTAAACCTAAGAGATTAATATTATAGATATCGATTATGTAAAAACTTTTAGATAAATACTATAAACTGTAAAATAAACATGGTTGAGCATGTTTGACTTAAACATTGAGACAATTATTGTCATAATGCAACGTTGGATGAAGAATGACCATGGCTTGCCATGGTTGGTTTTCATATTGAGACAATATTTGTCACAATGTGACATTTGACCATGGAAGACCTTGATTGACTATGACTAACTATGATTAACAATGGTAGCTCTTGGTTGATTTTCATATAGAGACAATGTTTTTCATAATTTGACATTGGACCATGCATTAATATCAAAGTGTATGACTAATATTTAATTCCTAATATTACAAACCCAAAGAATTAGGAAACTCAAGGGATTAATAAACCCTAATAATTAATATCTTAAACTCAAAACATAAGAAATGAATAAACCCTAAGAATGAATAATTTAAACTGAAGAGATTAATAAACTAAAGGGATTATTAATATTATAAACCAAAAAAACTAATAAACCCAAGGGATAAATATTAATATTATAAACCAAGAAATTAATAAAGCGTAAGAATTAATATTTTTAACTCAAGAGATTAATAAACCCTAAGACCAAATATTTTAAACTTAAGACATTAATAAATCCAAGGGGTTATTAATATTATAAATAAAAATAATAAACCCAAGGGTTTAATAGAACAAACCAAAGGAATTAGTAAGCCGAAGGGATAAATATTAAAGACCTAAGGGATCAATAAGGCCAAGGGATCAATATTAAAAACACAAAAGTCCAATAAACCCTAAGAATCAATATTATGAACCGAAATATTATAATCCCCAATGTTATAAATTGTAAATATTAAACACAATATTATAAACCCTAATATTAAACCCGAATATTATAAACACAATATTAACCCCTAATTATAAATGCTATATATTAATATCTATATTATAACCCAACATATTACGCCATAATGAAAATCATAATATTAAAACTCAAAAGATTAATAAACCCAAGGGATTATTAGTATTATAAACCAAAAGAAGTAATAAACGAAAGGGTTTAATATTATAAACCAAAGGAATTGGTGAACTGAGGGGATAAATATTAAAATCCTACATGATAAATAAGGCCGAGGGATCAATATTAAAAAAAAAAAATTATTAAACCCTAGGAATAAAAAATTTAAACTAAAAAACATAAGAAATTAATAAACCCTAATAATTAATATTTTAAATTAAATAGATTAATAAACCCAAGACATTATTAATATTATAAACCAAAAGAAGTAATAGACTCAAGGGTTTAATATTATAAACCAAAGTAATTGGTGAACCCAAGGGATAAATATTAACATTATAAACCAAAAAATTAATACACCCCAATAATTAATATTTTAAACTCAAGAGATTAAAAAAGCCTAAGAATTATTATTTTGAACTCAAGAGATTAATAAACCAAGGTGTTATTAATATTTTAAACATAAAGAAATAATAACTCCGATGGTTTGATGCTACAAACCAAAGGAATTGGTGAACCGAAGGGATAAATATTAAAAACCTAAGGGATCAATAAGGTCAAGGGATCAATATTAAAAATGCAAGAGATTAATAAAGCCTAAGAATTAATATTTTTATCTCAATACCCTAAGAAATTAATAAACCCTAAGAATTAATATTTTTAACTCAAGAGATTCTAAGACCCAAGGGTGGTTTAATATTATAAACAAAAAGAACTAATAAACCCAAGGGTTTTATATTATAAACCACAAGAATTGGTGAACCCAAGGGATAAATATTAAAAATCTAAGGGATCAATAAGATGCAGGGATCAATATGAAGAACATAAGAGATTAATAAAGCCTAAACATTAATATCATAAATACAAAGGTTTGATAAACTCACATGATTATTAATATTATAAACTCAAGGGAGTAATATTAAACCTAAGATATTAGTATTATAAAACTCAAGTATATAAAAACCTATTAGATATAAATCTTCCGGATAATCACATGAGAGTTTTAGGAACGACGCGTTTCGAACTACCAACTGTAGTTCATCATCAGGATAATGATAAACCTCAAGTATATAAAAATATTTAGATAAATACTATAAACCATAAAATAAACATGGTTGAGCATGCTTGATTTAAACATTGAGACAATTGTTGTCACAATGTGACGTTGGATGAAGAATGACCATGGTTTGCCATGGTTGATTTTCATATTCAGCCAATCTTTGTCACAATGTGACATTCAACCATGGAAGATCTTCATTGACTACAACTAGCTATGATTAACAATGATAGCCCATGTTTGATTCTCATATTGAGACAATATTTTTCATAATGTGACATTGGACCATGCATTAATATTAAAGTGTAAGACTAATATTTAACGTCTAATATTACTAACCCAAAGAATTAGAAAACTCAAGGGATGAATAAACCCTAATAATTAATATCTTAAACTCAAAACCTAATAAATTAATAAACCCTATGAATTAATAATTTAAAGTGAATAGATTAATAAACAAAAGAGATTATTAATAATATAAACCAAAAGAACTAATAAACCCAAGAGTTTAATATTATAAACCAAAGGAATTGGTGAACCGAAGAGATAAATATTAATATTATAAACCAAAAAATTAATAAAGCATAAGAATTAATACTTTAAACTCAAGAGATTAATAAACCATAAGAATTAATATTTTAAACTCAAGAGATTAATAAACCCAAGGGGCTATTAATATTATAAACCAAAAGAACTAATAAACCCAAGGATTTAATATTACAAACCAAATAAATTCGTGAACCCAAGTGATAAATATTAAATACCTAAGGGATTAATAAGTCCAAGGGATCAATATTAAAAACACAAGAGATCAAGAAACCCTAAGAATGAATATTATGAACTGAAATATTATAAATCCAATATTATAAACTCTAAATATTAATCATGATATTATAAACCCTATATATTAGAATATATATTATAACCCAACATATTACTTCATAATGTAAATCATAATATTAAAACCAAATATTATAAGCCCTATATATATTAAAAACTCAATATCATAAACTCTAATATTAAACCATATATTATAAGACTTATTATTAAACCCAATAATATAAACCTTAATATTACACCTAATAATTGTCTCAATTATAGCAATAATTGTCTCAATGTTTAACCACCCCTCATGAGGTTTCATCTTTGCTCACCTTGCTGACTTTTATATAAATATTTTAATTAATATATTGTCAAGTATTTTAATTAATGTTATTAAATATTTTAATTAATTAACTTAATATTACTATTAATTAATATGAAAATATTAATTTTAAATTTTAGAAATTAACTTTTATTGTAATTAAACATTTTTATATAAATATTTTAATTAATATATTGCAAAACGTTTTAATTAATGTTCTGAAACATTTCAATGTTTTTATAAATGTTATCAGTTACAAATTAATTAATTAAAGTTAAAATTAATTAATGTTAATGTTTTAATTAATTAATATTAATGTTAATTATTGTTTTAATAATTTAATTAATTAATGTTGTATTAATTCATTTCTTTAAACATGTTTAAATTAATGTATTAACCCCGGATGTGGGTGTTTTCCAAAGTTAAGAAGGTATTGGAGGTTTGGGGTGGCAAGTGGTGCAGCCACCCTGCTGCCCGTAATCTCACACTTATGAACTCTCATAAATGGTATTCAATGCGGCACTTGGTTTGATTCATCACCGCCATTCTACATTATCATTCCATTATGGCTCTTTCTGAAGCCTTTAGACATGCATTCCCGAATGTTCTGGCTCCTCTGCCTCTACAATGTCAATGCCCCCAGGTGGTTGCGAAGCCAAGTCTCCGCACTGCAATTGGTAGGCGCTGCCCAATTTTCTGCTACATAGAGTTTGGGCTAGGCATTCACTATACACAGAGCATCTACTACAATCTATTCCTCAATTCCGCTTCTCCTTATACTCGCAGTGACCAATTCCTTACCATTCCCATTCCTCATAATTAGTCCCTCTCTCCTGGTGAAGCCATGCCTAGGGTGCATCAATGGATGCACTGTAGACGAGGCAACAGCAGAGGGAGAATGCCTCACTCCTCGCCCTAGCCTGATTCGAACTCTACTTCTCCGCCCTCATCTGAATACTTCTCGCCTCGCTACCCAGACATGCGTAGCGGCAGAGGACGCACTTGCATTTCTAGCTTTCAACCCTAGTACTATGGTCCTACTACTGCTACCTTCCCGTCTAGCTCTCATTCTTCCCATTACACAACTCAATTTACCTACCAATGTACCATGGACAGACCCACTATCAAAGCCACTATAACCGTCATGTTCCATGAGGAGAAGCAAGACATATCACAGGGCGAGCCTCCTAAAGAAACTCACACCAGCATTACGACAAAACATAACCCAACTCAGGGCGAGCCTCCTACTAGCAAATGCAAGCGAATTCATATTGACGAAGGCACCGCAGATGCAGGCAATGCAGAGCAGACACGGGACCATCTAGATAAGGCTACTGGCACTGAACAGGAGAAGGATGACACGGGTGCAACGCGAGCTGAAAAGGATGACTTCGATGCCTACAGCTGCCGAATTCTTGAAGAACGCCCAATTACAGCAAATGATAGCTAAACCTGCAAGCCTTTTCAGGAATCAAGTTCATAGATCCCAATCATTTAGGTGCATTTCAATTTTTTTGAAGAATTTAGATAGTTTTAAAATGGTTGTAAACAGAACAACAATTTTTGATCCTAGGCCGGTTTCCCTTGTGTGGGGGGCACATATTTTTTGGACTAGACTGGTTTCCCATTATAGGGCAGTCTTTAACATGTTTTGGAAGCTATATGCCACAAACTCTGGCTGAGAACTACTGAGTCCAGTGCCTCATTGTACCATTTTGTTACAGTAATAGATTTTAGAGAAATTTAGAAAAAAAAAATAATAATTTTATTAAGCATTTTTAAATAAATATTTTAATTAATATATTGTTAAAAGTTTTAATTAATAGTTTAAAGTTAAAAACATTTAACTGCAATTCCAACATATTATTATTATTAACCAAATCTCAATATATTCATGTTTAGATATATTTGAATAATATAATTAAGTATAATAATTATGTATTAATGATTTAATTAATATGTCAATGTAATAATGGCAATACAATAATTATTTCACTTTATTATTAATTAATATTAATATATTTTTTTACAGATTTTTGAATTAATGTTTAATGTTATTAAACAATTTTTATATAAAAGTTTTAATTACATATTGTAAAATGTTTTAATTAATGCTATAAATTAATATTTTAATGTTTTAATTAATTAATTAATGTATATTAATTATGGATTTCATTAAAATACAATTTACTCTTCTAGGAGTGATCAATTAGATTTTTTTATGATTACAAGGTTAAAATATTTTTTTTTCCTCGAGAAAAAAGCATAATTTTATTACTGCAGGTGAGTACAAAATTACAATGAGATACACAGAAATGTGTGTTTGAATGAAGACAAACTCTAGAGTTTGTAGGCAAAAGTAGATACACAAGTGAAAAGCCATCCTGTGCTGAAACAGAATCTGGCATTTCCCCTAATCATTTGGAAGAAAAAACATGCTATTCATAATAAAAATTAACAGAAACTGTTGCAATCTCCTTTTAGGAGTCCTGTAATATACCTTTCAGAAAAAATAACACTGCCCAGAGGTGACATTCTGAATCTTCATGGAGCCAAGAAAAGCCTATACATTCAAAGACCAAATGGTGCACCAAAACAGATAATTAAAACACAGCATATAAGCTATAATATCACCGCCCACGGAAAAGTCAATGACCAATTTTTTCATTTAAAGGAGTCCAGCCCGCTATAGCAATCCATCAGTCCAGAAAACCAAGCAATAAAAACAGGGGAAGCGCAACCACCATCGCAAATATGATGAAGAGACGCTCACCAAGTGTTTGTAGCCTGTGACTATTTGAAGTTCAACCTGTTGAAAATGTTCCATCCCACTGCAGACAAAAACCTTCGATTATGCAAACCAAGATATAATACAGAGAAATAGGACATCCAACTTCCCATGATCTGTTGAGGAAAAAACGCACACCATGTGTATGCAGACTATTGGCAATAAGTTGACATGCCAACATAGAAAACCTATAGCCACTTCAGTCAAATAAAGATGGATGAATATATTCAGTGGTTCCTCCATCCTGATGTTCTCTGATTCTCCAGATACCCTCATCCAGTTGAATCCCCCTCTTTGATGCACGATCAGCCTCATCATTATTTTCTCGATATATATGCTGACAAGAGAAGGATTCAAAAGAAAGGAGGGTCTCCCTTATAGAACGGAAGAGATTTTGTAAATGGTGAACTCTGCATTGTTGGATTCCTTTTATCCAATTTATCACATTCAAAGAGTCCCCATAGAAATTTATCTTTCTGCAGCCTTTCTCCACAGCGAACAATAGAAGAGCCTTGAGGCTCAGCAATTCAGCATAATTATTTGTTCCTTCCCCAAGCCCAACAGAGATCTCAAACCAGTGGGAGTCAGATAGAAACAGAAGAGCCCCTCCACCACAAGCATTTTGCTACATAGCCCCATCAAAAAAACCCCAAGGATTCCTCCTATCAATGTCCAACAAAAGAACCTCCCTCTGATTGGCAGCCCAGATATGAATAGGAAAAGCAGAGTGCAGACCTATAGTCATAGCTCCAATGATCTCTGGTGTACTAACCGACCCATCAAAAAGAAGGCGATTACGGGCCAACCAGCAACCCCAGATTATAAGGAGAGGCAGAGCTTTTATTTTCTGCTCAGCATGAGACACTCACCACAAATCCCATGCATGAGACATAGATATGCCCTCCCATCTATAAGGAAACCCCAATAACCTAGAACATTCTAGCCAAACACCTTTAATGAAAGGAAAACTTAGGAAGAGATGGTTAACTGATTCCTCATCCGAATTGCACAGACAACACCATCCAGGGCCCTTAAAACATCTGTGTTGCAGAACATCCCAGGTAGGAACTTTATTTTCAAGGACACACCACATAAAAAGGCGAGTCTTAGGAGGGCAATTTAGTTTCCATATTTTCTTCCACCACCACCTCTCTTCACCCAAGACAGCCCCAGTACTGAGTTTTGTGTAGCCAGCCCGAGGAGAGTAGATCCCTGAAGAATCAAAATCCCAAGAAATTAAATCATCCCTAACTTGAAGCAAGATATGAGCCTGTTTTAAAGCTCGGATATAAATAGCTAGAGCCCTCTCATCTTGTGCATCCAGCCCCAAAGAAGAGGCCAAAATCCATGTTTGGATGCCCACCCTTCTCCGAGCCGGATCAGCAGGTTGGGATAAAAAAGTAATTTCCCTCTACCTTAAAGCCTCAACCGTGCACCTGGGAAGGATGTGTTGGCGGATGCTTCCCATTCAAGGATCTTCACCAACCCGAAGCTTCCTTCTACTACCCACATCCCATGCCAGACTAGATTCTAGAATGTGAAAATATTTTACAAGAACCTTCCAAATCACCAACCCACCCGCAAAGGATTTACTAGGATTCCTTATCCAGTCAACAATAGAAAAAGGAGCAATATATTTTTGAGTGATCACCTGAGTCCAAAGGCTGTCCACGGTGATGAACCTCCACCCACCCTTTGCAGCCAGAGCTTGTGCAAAAAGAAAAATATTTTTCAGTCCCCATCCTCCCATCCCTTTAGGGACAGCAATTTTCTCCCACCGAACCCAAGGGGTCACCAACGATTCCTGCTTTCCACTCCACAGGAATCTAAAGAAAATCCTCCTAGCTGCCTCCAAAATACCCTTTGGAATCCAAGAGAGGGATAACCAATAAACTGGAACAGCCTCGAGAACAGACTTAACTAAAATCAGCCGCCCAGCTCTAGATAGCCATTTATGACTCCATACTGTTAAGCGATTTTCCAGCTTTTCCAGCAACCAGCTCCAATCATGTTTCCTGTAATCATTGGGTTTTAAATGGAACCCTAAATAATTCAACCCAATATCCAAACCAGTAGCCTGATAGGGAAAGATCCTCACAAACTCACGCCTTTCCTCATCCCTCAAAAAATGAGTAGTAATGGAAGACTACCCAGCATTCACTTCCATACCAGTGGCCTTGCTAAACAGGTCCAAAATCTCTCCAATAGTGATTGCATCATGCACTGATCCAGAGCGGAAGATTAAAACATCATCAACAAAAAGAAGATGAGTAATGAAAAAATTAGGAGCAACCTGTATACCCTTCAAGGAACCCTGTCTCTTGGCCTCTTGAAGAGCTCTGCTCAAACCCTCAGCAACCAATAAAAACAATAGGGGAGACAGGGGACATCCCTGGCATAAACCCCTTTCAGCATGAAAAAAGGGAGATGCAGCCCCATTTATCAAAACAAAGAAAGAGATAGTAGTAATACAACACATAATCCATCTTATGAAACCAATGCCAAACCCAAGGTGAGTCAGAAGCATACGAATATATAACCAGCTTACCCGGTCATATGCTTTAGAGAGATCTATTTTCAGCATGGTCCCCTTCAGGTTCTTGGTCTTCATGCTGTGAAGAGCCTCTTGAGTAGTTCTGATTTCTTCATGAATTTGACGACCATCCAGGAAGCCAAATTGTTCACCAGAGATATGAGAAGATAGAATGCACTTGAGTCTTCTCACAACCACCTTGGCTACCACTTTATAAATATAGTTGCATAAAGAGATAGGATGAAAATCAGCTAGAGAAAGAGGTATATCCACTTTCGGGATTAAAGCTATGAAAGTGGAATTAAAACAAGCGGGAATCCTCCCTAAAATTCTGATATCTTCCACAACTTTCGATCGACCATCCATCTGGCCCAGGACTTTTGTCTTTTTGGAAACTATGAAGAACCTCCTTTAGTTCCTTCTCAGAAACCTCAGCCATCAAAGATCTATTATCTTCCTCCTCCACAAATCTCGGAAAGAATTGAGCAACTCTTATCACTTCCGCAAGAGATGCATGAACTAGAGCCTTAAAAAGAGCCTTGAAATGATCAACCCCCAGCTTAGCTTTAGCCTCAAAGGAAGAATGTTCAATGCCCTGACCATCTCTTAAACTCCATATAGTATTAGCCGCCTTCCGACCACGTGCATAAGCATGAAAAAATTTTGTATTATCATCCCCACATGCCAACCATGTGGCCCTACTTTTCAACCTCCAAGATTCCTCCTTATCCATAAGTAGAGAGTTCCTTCTTTTTTCAAGAGAAAAAAGAGTGTCTTTATCAACTTGTGACTGGAACCCTCCTCCAATCCCCTCATAGATCAAGCGAAGATCCTCTTCCACCTGCTTCAAATCCAAATCCTCCCTCAGTCTCTTAGTAGCCGACCAAACCTTCACAGCATCCTTAATGCGTTTAAAATTTTTAGCAAATTGAAAAGCTGCAAAAAGAGTGCTATCAGCCCTAAAAGGGATCCACCTAGCAAGAACAAGTGCTTTAAAATAATCATCCATGAGCCAGTTTTTGTTGTACTTTAAAGGGCTAGGGGGCTGCCTAGGCCCAATCTTGAACTCAAGAAAAATAGGGAAGTGGTCAGATGCACCCCCACATCCAATCCACTGCCTAATCTGAAAAGGCTTGTCCACAATCTGCTCAGCCACCAGGAACCGATCAAGTCTCTTCGCTATTCTACCATCCGCACATCTATTGTTCCTCCAGGTGCGTTTCATCTTTATGGGCTCAATATCAAGCAAATGATTCTCCTCCAATTTTTGTGTGAAGTACCCAGTCAATAGATCAGTTTGTGCATGAGGACCCCAGACCTTTGAATGGCCCAATGAAAAGTTCAAATCCCCTCCCAAAATCACCGAATCCCCCTTGAGTAAAGAGTTACCCATGAGTGTGTCCCAAAATGGGATCCTGTCTTGATATGGGCCATAAATATTAAAAATATTAAAATCTTCACCAAGCTCCAACGCCAAAAAGTTTAACCCAAGGACCGACTCCATACCCCAGAAGTTCAGAGGTTTTATGGTTCTGTCATTCTATCCAACAGCCAAACCACCCGACCTTCCTCTAGCATTCAATGTCTCAAAAGTCCATCCTGGCAACCAACCTTCCAACCTAGCTTTGACCATAGTCCCTTTGCCTAAGGTCTTTCGTAGCAGAATAATATCTGGACAGTCCATAGTTATAATCCTCCGAAAGGCAGATTTCTTAAGGGGACCTACCAAACCCCTGCAATTATAGGACATATACTTCATCACACACCAGGTTTCAGGGATTGGCTTGCTCTAAGTGCCATGTCAATTGAAATCTACCTCCCATCATGTACATCCATCATGGCTCTATCCTGAGCCTTCGCCAAAAAGAGATCCTACCCCTGCCCCGAGCTGCTGGGGATTTCCCCCTCCCATACCCACCAGCACCTTTTTTTGCACTAGATCTCAAATTATAGCCAGAGTCCAAAGGGGCAGATACCAAAGGAGCTAGCAACCCTTCACCTGGATCAAAAACAGCAACCTTCTCTTGGAGAGCAGGCTGAGAAAGAATAGTAGAAACAGCACTAGTTGACTTACCACAATCGACCTTCCAAACCTGTATAGAAGTCAAGACCAAGTTAAGGGAAAAATTTATGACGAGGGAGAAATGAAAAGATCCCAGGAGAGTTGATTTCAGCAAAGATAACACATCCATCAACAAGCCATCTTCCCTCAACTGGAAGTCCGCTCCGAAATGCCTACTATGGATCTTCACAGCAGAAAGCGCTCCATAATCAGAAATCTGAGAGAGCGACTTCTGCCCTGAGGTGTGACCAGACTCCGCAACCAACACCTGTAAGTCCAGATCTAACGAAGAGATGGAACCATTTGCAGGGTTTGTAACGCATGAGAAAGATGAAGTGGACTCAGGCTTCGTATGGGAAGGGCTAGAGCCAGCCCCCTTTGAGAGAGGCTCCACCACAGATCGACAAGTGCTCCAGCTATTAACGTTTCGAGAGAAAGAAGGACATTCAGAGGCAGGATGTCCATAAGCATGACACCGACGGCATCTGAAAGGAACATTTTCATAATCGAGTAGCTGCTTAAAGTCATAATGCCCCCACCGGAGGTTCAGTGATTCAGCCAGTCCTTCTCTGATGTTGATCAAAACAAGTATTCTAGCAACACGCCTATGGTTTTTCTTTAAAAAAGAGAGATCAGCCTGTAGAAATACCCCAAGCGTATTTCCAATACCACGAAGATGTTCCTCTGTCTAGTAGTGGAGTGGCAGTCCAGGAAGACGAACCCATAATGGAACTGAATCCACCCTCTCCCTACTAGCATCAAAAATAGGGTGCCACGGTTTTAGCAGCAATGGATAATGGTCCAAATCCCAGCACCGATGCACCACCCACTAACTATGTTCAGGTTGTAGAAAATTAAAGGCAACCCACCCCTTTGAGAGAGACACCACCTCAGGCACATATCCAAGGACATCTTTCCAGTGTGCTTCAGCCCAAGCAACAACGGTTTTTAGTGCAAAGAACCTCCCCACAGCCCTGCCAACCAGTGTTCTGCTCGCCATTTGAGTAACCTGCTCCCAGCCTATGTCTTCACCTAAAGCATAGTTATACTCTGCTCTTTTGACCTTGATCCATTTCTTTTTTCTACTCCCCTTCTTCGTCGCTCCTGCCTCCCTTTCATTGTTTGAGCCCGCCTCATTTGTGGCATCAGGAACATGTACCCCACACTGTTCTTCCAAGCTGATACGTTTTTAGGCAACGCTCAAGCTCTCCCATTCACAAAAATCATACCCCCTTCTACTCGTGAGCAGAGAAGGGTCCTGATCCTTTTCAAACACTGAATAATATACCCGCTGATAATCACCTTCTTCGAGAGCCTTCTCTTCCACATTTAACCACTGTGACGTACCCTTCCTTTGTAGCTCTAGAACCTTAACCAAAGGTGTCGCACTCCTACTGTCATGCAAAAAGTCTCCCGCCCTCCCATCTGATCCACCGATAGAACAAATGGACGACAACCTTCCTTCAGTGTATAATGAGGGCTTCTCCTCTCCTTGAGATGGCAGTCCAAGCAGCGCCCCTTTCCATGTTTGTTCGTCGTTTTCTGAAGCGCACAGGCCCTGAACCTTCTCCCGCCCAATGCCATTTAAATCTGCCTGACTCCCGCCCTGCGCCATTCAGAGCTCCTCTATCTTGACAGCTACAAGGTTAAAATATTATTAAAATAGACTCTAAATTTATAATAAATTATTATTATTATTTTATATAATAATATAATATTAGAATATAATTGTACTGAAATAATTATTATATTTTAATCTTATAATTTATTATTTTATTAAAATAATTTCATTAAAATTTGACCTTAAGGTTTATTCTTTATATATCAATTATGTGTTAATGAAACCTTACCAAGCAAATCTTTCAATAACCAAACTTTAATATAAATGTTGATTAAAACAAGAAGTATAATTGCATTAGTTAAGCAATATATGATCACATGATAGTCACAAATTTTTTTACAACTAATTTATGAAACTAAAACAACAGATTTTTTGAATTAATAAAAATAAATCCACAGGAGCAAGAATAATTTAATAAAATAATATTTTTTTCTTTATAGTTAAATTTAATAAAGTAATATTTAGTCCTTTATGGTTAATTGTGTGTGGGAATACATTTGAATGGCATGCATATGAGACCACTACTCCATAAATCTTATAATAATTTAATAATATAATATAATAATATAATTGTATTAAAATAATTATTATAATTTAATATTAGGGGTTATTCCTATATTGCCATTCTCCCAATTGTGTGATAATGAAATGTTATTATTAATGAAAGCTTCTAATACATCAAAAGTTAACACAAATGTTGAATACAACAGGAAGTATAATTGTATTAGTTAAGTGATATATTATCACATGATAGTCACAATTTTGATTTTACATTACGTTATGAAACCTAAAACTATATTATAATTTAAACCCACCATTTATTATTTATTCATTATATTGTTTAAATAATATGAAATTCTAATTATTTTTTATTATCATGCATCATCTCAATGCCATTAACCATTCTAGATTTAATTTTTCACATGGATACATTAAGGAAGTAAGTTGAAATGAGTAGGAGACTTGAATAACCAGCAACAACAAATTTTTTTAAAGTAATAAAAGATCAATTCAAAAATCCAAGAATAATTTAATAAAATAATATTTTGTTTATTTTGTTCTTTACCGTAACGTGTGAGTGGGCATACATTTGAATGGCATGCATATGCAACTACTAGTGTAATGGAGTGGAGGAAAATTTTTTGAACGCACACTTGCCAAGTGGTATACATTTGATAATGTGAACAGTTATAAGTTTCAAAATTAATCCAAGTTGCAATGCATCTTTTATAAGTTTTTTTTTTAATTTCATTTCTAAATAATTAGCACACGTGGTTATCAACAATAGGCACAGTAAATTTTTAATCATGTTTTGTAAAAAATTAATTTAAATATGGTTTAAACATCTGATTTAGATATGCAAGGAAGTTATGACTTTGAATTCCATTCGTTGATGGAGTGGCAATGACGAGAATATATCGGCATCATCCAATTAACACCATCCGATCAAAAAGATTAATT
This sequence comes from Pinus albicaulis, assembly GCA_034641835.2. Taxonomy (NCBI): domain Eukaryota; kingdom Viridiplantae; phylum Streptophyta; class Pinopsida; order Pinales; family Pinaceae; genus Pinus; species Pinus albicaulis. The sequence continues at coordinate 648,149,724 of CM076573.1, read as the reverse complement.
AGAAAAATGATTAAAATAGGCATTTCCAACAGTGGGACACCTATCAGTGTAATTATGCTATTGGTATAAGGCCTAGAAAAATGTGTCTCTTGCTGTTATCGATTTTAATGTAATTATGCTATTGAATTTTATCTTCTTTTTTTTGAAATTTTACTCATTTGTATATTAAAATATTTTTTTATCTAACATTTCAAGAAAAATATTACTTTTTATTATTGCCAAAGAATTTATTTTACTGAATATTTACTAAGTAAATTTATTATAAGAAATTTGTATATTAAAATCATTTTTTATCTAGAATTTCAAGAAAAATATTAATTTGCTCAACTATTCAATGATGTTTTAAATGTTTAATTTAAAAAAAAAAAAAAAAAAAAAAAAAACTCCAAAGATTTGTTGATGAGTAAATTTATTATAAGAAATTTGTATATTAAAATAATTTTTTATCTAGAATTTCAAGAAAAATATTACTTTCTAGCTAAAAATGAAAATGCTAGGTATTAATGAATTAGAAATTGAAAACATAAATGCTTTTCTTGAATAACTAGTAAGTAAAATTATTATAAGAAATGTGATTTAATGTGATTTAATAGTGGTGTGTAAAACTATTAATGTTAAGATTTAAATAGTTGCAAAACAAATTTACTCAGATTCATTCCACTTTTAAATAGCCCATATATAATTTAATTTTTAATTTTGTTCCCCTTTGAAGATTAATATTGCATTTTTGGATATAAAAGTTCTAATGTACAAATAGCTTAAGTGTCTTGCTTCAAAATTTTAACAATCATATTACTAATAAATAAAATTATTAAATATTGAGAGAAATAGAGGTGTGTAAAAATATTATTGTTAAGATTTAAATAGTTACAAAACAAATTTACTTAGATTCATACTACATTTAAATAGACCATATATAATATAATTTTTAATTTTGCTCCTTTTTGAAGATTAATATTGGAGTCCTCTTTATTTTCATTTTTTTAATTGAACCAATTGACAAGATACACAACTCATGAACTTTCAATTCATTACAAGAGACATTCCCTATGATATCCCCCACTTTCAATTCATTACAAGGGACATTCACCGAGAGATTCCCCACTTCTGATGAGTCTCCACTTCTGAAGAGTCTGGGTGTATAATCACCCACTAATAGCAATACATCTCTGTGCCCAATTAGAGTACATTAGCATGTCAAGATCAACTACAAAGAGTATTGGAAAGTGAAAATCCTATCACAAGCTCCAATTACATGATGAATTATAGTGATTGGAATATTGTTGCTCAACATCCAAACTTCAAAAACTTCACCCAATTTTTTAGCTTCAACTACAAGCCACTTGATCCATATGCATCTATGAGTATGTAACTCAATCCTTCTCCCCTATGTTTTCACACTTCATTTTTTATGACAACACCTTATCAATTTTGCATTCAAATTCTAATATGTTAAGATATCCCCAATCTCATTTATGTCTTTGATGGTGCCTTTACAAATGACATTGCATTGTTTTGGGAAATCAAATACTACAATGATTTTCTTTTGGAAGTTGAACTAATGGGGAATGTCCAATATGAATTGCTCCATATTCTTTTGGAAGTTGAACTAATGGGGAATGTCCAATATGAATTGCTCCAATTTTGTGCCCAACTATAATATAGTAGCATGTCAAGCTCAACTACAAAGAGTATTGGAGAGTGAAAATCCTATCACAAGCTCCAATTACATGATGAATTATAGTTATTGGAATATTGTTTCTCAACATCCAAACTTCAGAAACTTCACCCAATTTTTTAGCTTCAACTACAAGCCAATTGATCCATATGCGTCTATGAGTATGTAACTCAATCCTTTTCCCCTATGTTTTCACACTTCACTGTTTATGACAACACCTTATCAATTTTTCATTTAAATGCTAATATGTTAAGATATCCCCAATCTCGTTTATGTCTTTGATGGTGCCTTTACAAATGACATTGAATTGTTTTGGGAAATCAAATAGTACAATGATTTTCTTTTGGAAGTTGAACTAATGGGGAGTGTCCAATATGAATTGCTCCATATGCTTTTGGAAGTTGAACTAATGGGGAATGTCCAATATGAATTGCTCCATATGCTTTTGTAAGTTGAACTAATGGGGAATGTCCAATATGAATTGCTCCAATTTTTCATTTAAATGCTAATATGTTAAGATATCCCCAATCTTGTTTATTTCTTTGATGGTTCCTTCACAAATGACATTGCATTGTTTTGGGAAATAAAATACTACAATGATATGCTTTTGTAAGTTGAACTAATGGGGAATGTCGAATATGAATTGATCCTTTAGAAAATAAGAAAACATTCATTCCAAAACAGAGGTGGGTGTTCCCTCAAAGAATCTAGTTCTATGGTGAGGAATCACTCTTCATACATGTTCTTTTTCATACGCTAGACTTAATCACCCACTAATAGCAATACATTTCCTCTCGTACAATTCACTTCTCAAATGTTCCCAATTAGAATACATTAGCATGTCAAGCTCAACTAAAAAGAGTATTGGAGAGTGAAAATCCTATCACAGGCTGCAATTACATGATGAATTATAGTGATTGGAATATTGTTGCTCAACATCCAAATTTGAAAAACTTCACCCAAATTTTTAGCTTCAAATACAAGCCACTTGATCCATATGCATCCATGAGTATGTAACTCAATCCTTTTCCCCTATGTTTTCACACTTCACTGTTTATGAAAACACCTTATCAATTTTTCATTTAAATGCTAATATGATAAGATATCCCCAATCTCGTTTATGGCTTTGATGGTGCCTTTACAAATGTCATTGCATTGTTTTGGGAAATCCAATACTACAATGATAATCCTTTTCCCCTATGTTTTCACACTTCACTGTTTATGAAAACACCTTATCAATTTTTCATTTAAATGCTAATATGTTAAGATATCCCCAATCTCGTTTATGTCTTTGATGGTGCCTTTACAAATGGCATTGCATTGTTTTGGGAAATTAAATACTACAATGATTTTCTTTTGGAAGTTGTACTAATGGGGAATGTCCAATATGAAATGCTCCATATGCTTTTGGAAGTTGAACTAATGGGGAATGTCCAATATGAATTGCTCCAATTTTTCATTTAAATGCTAATATGTTAAGATATACCTAATCTCGTTTATTTCTTTGATGGTTCCTTTACAAATTACATTGCATTATTTTGGGAAATAAAATATTACAATGATATGCTTTTGGAATTTGAACTAATGGGGAATGTCGAATATGAATTGCTCCTTTAGAAGAATAAGAAAACATTCATTCCAAAACAGAGGTGGGTGTTCCCTCAAAGAATCTAGTTCTATGGTCAGGAATCACTCTTCATATGTGTTATTTTTCATATGCTAGACTTAATCACCCACTAATAGCAATACATCTCCTCTCGTACAATGCACTTCTCAAATGTTCCCAATTAGAATACATTAGCATGTCAAGCTCAACTAAAAAGAGTATTGGAGAGTGAAAATCCTATCACAAGCTGCAATTACATGATGAATTATAGTGATTGGAATATTGTTGCTCAACATCCAAACTTCAAAAAATTCACCAAAATTTTTAGCTTCAACTACAGGCCACTTGATCCATATGCATCCATGAGTATGTAACTCAGTCCTTTTCCCTATTTTTTCACACTTCACTATTTATGACAACACCTTATCAATTTTTCATTTAAATGCTACTATGTTAAGATATCCCCAATCTCGTTTATGTCTTTAATGGTGCCTTTACAAATGGGTGAAAATGTGAAGCTGGGTTACACTTTTTGCCCTTTTTTGAGAAAAAAATTTCATTTTTTTCGGTTCTTCAACTTTCTGCAAACTATAAAAAAATTTCTGTGTAGAATTTCATTTTGCGATAAAAATAAAAGTTGTGAGAAATTTTGTTAGCTTTCTATTACTTATTTTTTGAAAATTTTTTATGCAGATTTGATATGTCAAATTAGTGTTTCTTTGAGTGTGTGTTTCTTAACAATCAAAGGATTCATAAGAAGTCATGTTATGATGCAATGTTGTATTCATTGAAAATTTGTGTTTTTGAAAAAAACAAAATGTGTTACAACAATCTAGACAGAGTCTACTTTGTTTTCGTAATATTTACAAAGCCAATGGATGCATATCATAATTACTAGAAATTTTTGAACTGGTCCAATGCGAAAAACTGTGTATTTTGGATATTTTTCACGTCGCAAGAAATTTCTTAACATATAAGTTATAAACTAAAAATCTAAAAGATACCCATTAGAGACGACAGTCCAATGTAATGCCCCATAATTTTTCAATTTTTTTACAATGTATTTTGGGAGATACAAAATTTTGATTTCACTAAATCACAATGACCCTCAGAATTGTTTGCACCCATTTTATTAGAAAAATAATTAAAATTAATAAACGTTTTTGAAATTCCATAAAAGTTATATTTCCTGAAAGTAGATTCAATTCTGAAAATGTTTGTCTTGGTTCCGACAATTAATTTATAACCTTTCATGGAGTTTAATAAGTGCAAAGTTGCAGAACCGTATTCAAAACTTGGTTTTTGCGTAACTGGTGAAGCATTAGTTCGGCCGAAATTTTAATCTAAGTTTGGTCGAACTATGTTTTCCACCGATGGATCGTTAAATCTAACGACTTCATAGTTTGGTCGAAATTTTAATCAAAATTTCGGCCGAACTATTGTATAAATTTCCGTCGGCCGGAAAGTTTTGCGAAGCCCCTACTAAAACACATTTCGTGGCAATATAAATTGCCGCGAAATAATTCACAATTTTTGCACATTTCACACATTTCATCTCATTTTATAAAGATCTTGGTTTGGGTTCAAAAACTTATCTTCAAATTTTGGGTTTAAGAGCATTTATTGGAAGCAAATTCATTTTACAAAGAAATTTTTTGGAAGACATTTCTTGGAGGCGGCCTGATTTTGGCAAAAAATGTTTTGAACTTAAAAAAATTTCTTGGACGTACATTCAAAAGACATTTCTTGGAGGTATGTACATGTTTTGAGTTGAAGTAAATCTTTTGAGCTTCGTTTCATTTTTATAAGACATTTTTCTCTCGAATTTTTTAAAGTGTTTTGGATTGGAGTATGTATTTTTTGCAAAAAATTTACACTGAATTTTTTTAAATTAAATATTTTGTGATATTTTTTGTAATTGCGTTATTTTCTAATTTTTTGAAGGAAATTTTTTGAACTTCATACCCTATTATCATGGGAAATCGAAGAACTTGTGCGAGAAAATATGATCGAAAAAGAGACCCTGAGGAATGTAGAGAAGAGACAAGACACTCTCGCAAAAGAAAGTTAGAAGCCCTCTCAAATATTGAAGAGGAAAATCAACCTCAAGCAGAAATTGAAGCAGGTATGTAAATGTAAATATTATGATCTATTGATATATTTAAAATTTTCCTTATGTAAAATGTGAAGCTTAATTTTTATTTGATGAACTAATTTAAAAAACATTTTGTTTAATGTAAACAGACAGAAGTATTCCTCAAAATATTGAAGAAGAAAATCAACCTCAAGCAGAAATTGAAGCAAGTATGTAAATGTAAATATTATGATCTATTGATATATTTAAAATTTTCCTAATGTAAAATGTGAAGCTTAATTTTTTATTTGATGAACTAGTTTGAAAAATATTTTGTTTAATGTAAACAGATAGAGATATTCCTCAAAATATTGAAGAAGAAAATCAACCTCAAGCAGAAATTGAAGCAGGTATGTAAATGTAAATATTATGATCTATTGATATATTTAAAATTTTCTTAATGTAAAATTTGAAGCTTAATTTTTATTTGCTAAACTAATTTGAAAAATATTTGAAATTTTAGATATATTTATCAATTTAGTTATTTATTGAATATGTACTATTTTTTTGAATATGTACAGATGAAATCACTATCGATAATGAGATGTTAGAAAATGTTGACACGCACACATATGGAGATAAAAAACCTAACCACGTTATACGATATCGTGTTAAGTGCATTTTTGAAAAGTATTTCCTAAATGAGCGGGTGACAGTTCAGGCTCAAATGTTGAAAGCTCTCCTATCATTAAGGAAATTAAAAGAAGCTACGACACTATTGGGTATTCGAAAATCAACCAAAGATAAAAAAAATGAAGGAAGAAGTGATAAAAAATATGAGTAGTGCTATAAAGTCAATTAAGAGATCTAGAGAGAAAGATGTTTCAATTGTGCGTAGAGGAATACAGATGGAAATGGTTTCCTCAAGTACTCAAGAGAATCGTTTGGTAACTGTTACACCATTTTTTGGTCATCTAACTTATTATCATTAGATGGACCCAAGTACACCATGTAAGACCAGTTTTACCCTAAGTAAAACTGCTTTCACAATGTTAAAAAAGGAAACTGAAATATTAAACAAACCTATTTTGTTTAATTTTCCTCATGGAATAATTAATTAAACCATAATTTAATTATTATTCCCGATCATGTTTAACCCAAAAACAAAGAAATTAATTAGATAAACCTTTATTTATTTTATTATTTTCTAGGAATAATTATTTAAATCTTATTTAGATAATATTCCTTGTTAAATATGACCAAATCACCCACAAATAATTAAATAAATCATTATTTATTTAATTATCTTTCAACCACTTCCTTAAATAATTGAATAAATCATTATTTATTTGATTATATTTCAACCATTTCCTTAAAAAGATAAATAAATCATTTATTTATTTATTTTTGACAAATAAAGGGATTTGACCCAAGTCAAATACTTTTTCCCTCCAACAAATATAATAAAATATTCCATAAAAGGTGGATCTAGATTTGGTTAACATTATGTTAATCATGCATCAAGATCTAGAATGACCCAATATTTTGTTATAAATAGGAGGGTTTTTTCCTACCATTCTTCACCTTTTGTTGCCTATTAGATCACTCTGGATCTATACACTTGGTCACATATCTCCATCATTTGCTCCCATTGAGCTCTACTCTTTGCATTGGGTTTTCTACATCCACTAGAGAGAGAAATCTTAGATCTGAAGTGCTGAGGACTTCCAAGAACCCATCCCACTGAGGGGAATTGGATACTCCTTCTAGTTTTCCTCACAGGTGCCCCATTAATACAAAAATTCTTTAAAAAATTGTTCTTGTCTTGTCTATTGGTATATGGAGCAAAACCTTGTTTTTACTGCTTAATGTCTTTCCATACATAGATCTGGTATTTTGCAACTCTTTTCTTGTCTAACTAACCGCAGATCTGAAGATATTGGCAGCCACTTTTGTTGTTAGGGCTATTAGTTATGCGTAGCTAAAGTGGTCCTTTTTCATACACTTCGACAAAGGATTCATACTAACAGTAACATCTATGGCACGAGCACTGGGAACCTCGCGAAAAAACTTTGCACAAACATCGGAAATTTCGGTTACAAATAGATGTAAATGATGAACTCGCTTGTTGGAGATCTATTCGTAGGCAACCATACAAAGATAGACTTGGAGAAAATGTTAAAAAAATAATATATGAATATTGGAAGAACAATTCGCGTGTTTCACCAACTGCAAGGCATGTGATGCAAAGAATAATAGCACGAAATCAGTACGAATAACATGAAAAACATCTCTTGGAAACCACTCAGATAGAGTTATTCAACAAGTTCAAAGAAGAGAATCATCAAATTCATGTTTCACTCAGTGCTTTTTTTCAACAAAAACATGGTATGTAAAACCTATCACCGTACGCGACACTTGTTGTTGTCATTATCATGTGGAATTTGAGTTATATTATGACACATTCCTTGATTTCAGTAGAACATTGTGGAAGGATTCACCTCCTCCTTCCACTATCTGTGGTTTCATATCTCAAATTCTATGTGAAAGAGAAAGCGATGAACTATTTTACAAAAAGAAATGTGTTGGTGGTAAAAAATGTGATGATTGTGGACATTTGACTAAATTTCAAAACAAATATCGTATTGATATAAATGATCAATCATTGTCCAACATGAAACTGAAATAGAAGAGATATGAATATATCGATACATTGATTCAAGGTGCAAATAGTGTTAAAAGAATTGAATTACTAGAAGACGAAATTTTTCTGATAGACTTTTTGAGAAAGTTTGAGGCAGAAATTTACAAATATACCAAGCATTCCCATAGAGCTCGATGGCAAGACTTGCAATTCAAAAAATCTTGTGAATTTTTTCCACCAGGGACCATTTTGTCAGTGATTGATTTTGCAGAAAACTACACATATGTTCCACAAAAAGAAATTCAGAGTGAATACTATCATTCTGACCAAGTCTCCATGCTCGTCCATATTCTATATGGACATGCTGAACAAAATGTCGATCATATAGAAAGCACGAGTGAAAATCGACATATCATTAAAGAATATCACTTTTATATCAGTGGAGATTGTACACATGATACATGTTTTGTACAACATTGTTTTGGAAAAATTTATAATTCATTGAAAAATCGTGGAATAACATTCAATGAACATTGGATATGATTAGACGGATGCGCAGGTCAATTCAAATCTGCACGATCATTATTTTGGTTGTGTTGTCTTCATAAGAAAACTTGCATTAAACATTGTTGGAATTTCTTTGAAACTGGCCATGGAAAAGGAGAACATGACGGTGCAGGAGCATGCATAAAACAAGTACTTCAAAGATATCAAATAAACCACTCTGCAAGCCGACTTGTGAACGCTGAAGAAGTTGTTGAATGGAGTGTCGCTGCTCTAAGCCATGAGAGAAACCCATCAAGAGAAGTGCAAAGGTACATTAAATTTAATTTATACTGGAAATATAATTTTAAACATTGTACATTTATCATGCAATGATTATCTTTGATTGTGTTTTGATATCATATTTACAAATTCTTCTTCTAATTTTCCATATAAAGGTTTTTCTGGCATATTGGAATCGAAGACATAGATAGATCAATTGGAAATGACGTTGAAACAATAAAAGGGACTCGAAAATTGCATTCAATTCAAACAAAGTCGTCCAGAAATATGTTTGCATTGGATAAAAGAAAATATTCTTGTTTTTGTGATGTTTGCATAGACAACACAAAATCCAATGACGTTTGTGAAAACAAAATGTATGTGAACGATTGGAAACATGCAGAGCTAAATACAAAGGGAAAAATGTCTGTTGCAATGTTTGAAGAAATGCAATCAGAGGAAACTACAATATCATCCGATGGTGATCGAGTTTCTGATCTTGTTAGAGAAGGTAACATTTGAATTACTTTCTAATGATTTAAATATCTAGAAATAAATTTAAATATGCATAATTTTGTTAAATTCATTTTATTGTGCAGGAGATGTTTTTGTTGCAATTGCACCTATTGACAACGATGAAAATGTGAAGTATTATTTGATGCGTTGCACTAAATGAAAAACGAAATTATTACAAAACTATAATGATCACGGATTTCAATATGACTGAGGGTCTATTATACTGAAAGGTTATTTTTTTAGAAAAACTCATCAAAGTGGAGACTTTGTTTACTTTGAAGACTATGAACCTGATTCCATAAGTTGTCAATATAGTCAATTGATGTGTGCAGCGTGCATAAAGTTGATAGAAGTTCAATCAAAGAAAAAATCAAAAATTAAGAGATGGAAAATGTCAAAATCCGATCATGAACGGATTATTGAGGATGCAATTCCATTAGAATTTTTTTGAGTGAATTTTCCAACAATTTATTATCTTTGGATTAAATATGTTTTAGAACTTCCAGTACTCAACTAAAAATTGAGCTGCTTATGTTATTTGTGCAAGTTTTTGCACATGTACAAATTGTTTGGGTACAAGCACATGCTCTAGTATCAACTGAAAGTAGTTTTTCTATACATGTGCGTTGATGAAAAATGTTATATGTATTGAATATATGTGTGTGCATGTGTGCGTGTGTGTGTGTGTGTGTGTGCGCGTGTGTGTGTGTGTTCTAGAATGAAATTAATTGTTCTAGTTTTACTATGTGCATTGATGAAAAGTTATTTACGTAGTCAATATATATGTTCTAGAATGCAATTAACTGGAACTAGTTTTTCTATGTGCATTAATGAAAAACTAGTTGGATTTTCTGGTAAAAAGTATGGACACAATGTAAATAAATCATCTGTAGTATATTTTTTTACGAAAATTCCTTTCAGACAAGAGACTCGAAGCACTTCTCCAACTTTTGGTGGGATTTGACCCACATCTCTAATCCTGACTGAAAATCTAGTACAAAATCTGCTTGTCCAATGGTTGGATATGTTCAATGTGCATTGATGAAAAATGTTACTTGTCTTGGATAGATATGTTCTAGAATGCACAATTAATTGTTCCAAGTATTTTTTCTATGTGCATTGATAAAAAACTAGTTGGATTTTTTGGTAAAAAGTGTAAATAAATCGACAAGGTTACCTATTTGAGTGCATTAACAACATTGACCCAAATTCAACAAACATATATATGTACTAGAGACTTATATTTCCATTCAAAATTAAAGGGATAATTTGTACATATATCTACTTCTTTAAACTCTATTTTCAATTAGAGCTCAATTGATAGATGGTTAGTTGCATTGAAAAGCTATGTTCTTCCTATTGGAAATTTTTTCATTCAAACAAAACTACATGGAGAGATCAAAAGCAATCCTAAAATTCCAAATGTACTTCAACCATCCAAAAGGGATTTGTGCAAAATTACTTGACATTCCATGCCAATTATAGTGAACAACTATCCATTAGAAACATTTTACATTATATACCACATGTGCCAAATGTAGATTGAAACCATCCAAAACTTTAAAATTTTAAAAACTTTTGATAATATATCATGCAACATTAAAACATTAAACATCACATGCGAAATGTAGATTGAAACTGTTCAAAACTTGAGTTTAAAAAACTTTAAATTATATATAGATCATTACTTCACATGCCATGCCAATTATAGTTCAACTAGATCCAATAGAAACATTTAACATTATATACCACATGTGCAAATGTAGATTGAAACCATCCAAAACTTTAAGTTGTAGATTGAAGCCATCCAAAACTTTAAGTTTTAAAAACCTTTTGATTATTTATTGTGCAACATTAAAACATTAAACATTTAAAGTTCATTAAATATCACATGCAAAATGTAGATTGAAACCATCCAAAACTTGAGTTTTAAAAACTTCACATGCCATGCCAATTATAATTCAACTATCCAACGAAAACATTTAACATTAAATATCACATGCCAAATGTAGATTGAAACCATCCAAAACTTTTAACTTTTAATTTAACAAAAAAATATAGATCACAACATTACTTCACATGCCAAATGTACTCCAAGCATCCAAAACTTAAATTTTAAAAACAAAACAAATTATAACACATGTCATTACATTCACATGCCAAAAGTACTAAAACCATCCAAAAATTAAATAAAACAAATTATATAATAACAATGTAATAAAATATGTCCAAAAATTGTAAATCTCACAAGTATCAAACTGTATCAAGTTCAACAAATTTTAAAACCATCTAAATTTTGAAATCAAATCTACTGTAAATCATGTCCATCAAATGGAGACGGATCTAGTGTCTTCCCTACTAGGGTCTCAGTCTGCGGCCTATCCTGTGAATGGGAAAACTAAATACACAATGCACATGTACTTGAACATTAAAATTTGATGTTTTAAAAATGAATGAGAATATATATATCTAGAACTTCATGTAAAAAACAAAATATAACAAAAAAATCATGCAATACCTCGTAAGGTTCCCTCTCCATTTGATGAACAGGTTCTTCCATAGAAACATCTGCAGTGGTAAACTGTACAATATACATGTACAGTTAAATGTGTATATATATATATATATATATATATATATATATATATATATATTAAAAACTTTCAAATGAAAATGCACGTGTACATATATAAACTTATTTTCAATAATATTAAAAAAAGGAACTAAAGACAACTTGTTCAAATGTTGTGGATGTTCCTATCTCTGTTGCTAGAGTCTGCGGATTAAAGAAATCTTCTATAGGAACATAAATTCAAAAAATTTTAAATAACTCAAAATATATATATATATATATATATATATCTCAATTTTTAATGGAACTTTTTGAGGTAGAATATATATATATGTGTATATATATATACAGCTTTTAAACATAAATTTTAAACTTGTGAAAAATTGTCCATACTTGTGGCTCATCTCCCAAGGAAGTAGAAGGTACATCTCCTAAGGAAGAAGAAGGTATCGCCATCCCAGAAACATCAGACGGAATCGGTACCTGTTAAAACATTTTATCAAATTATATATATACATACATGTACATGTGTGGCAACAATTATTTATTTTAGAGTCACTTAAAAAACACTAACATTTGCCAACATATCATGATGGTCAGACCCATCGGCATCGTTTGAACCGGAGGTCCCAAACGTGATATTAACATTTTCATCACGCATCATGCCTGAGAACTACAAATGGTGTTTTAACAAATAATCATACATTTTTGTTAGATTAATGTACACATACAAATAAATTTATACATGTACATACACATGTATTTATTACAAATTGTACACATGTATATGTAAAAATAATTTCAAACCCTAAGGTCACTAACACATATCGTTCTGGTGCCCTCTTCCTCATGAAAAATTATCTTTTGCAAACCATTGCGACAATTTATTGCATATGTTCGGAGATTTTCAACATCCATGTTGTAAATCTCCTCATCTGTACAATAAACAAAATTGGCACGTGCATTTTCACGTGCTCTTTGTCGATTTAAACAAAGATCGACTCCACTCAATCCGCTATGAACATTGTCAATCATAACATCCCTTGCTTCTCGACTTATTTGAGAAATTGCATCCATCTTTGATCGCAGAGTTTCGACTCAAAACGGTCGACTCACAAATGGCAGCTCAAGGCGAGATAACTCCACATCTCTCTTAGCACCCTTACGGTCATATAATCGACCTTTCCCCGGGCCAAAGAATTCTGAAGGAAGGTCATTGTAGTTGGATTTCATACCCAATTTTTTTTTTGCATAAAACGTTTGTGCAAAATAAACAGGAACCTCATCGTTCCATGAAAGCCTTCCAAAGGCTGCAAGATGTCGATCATACAAATAACGAGCTATGTCTGGGTGCTTGAAACACTGCACCTTCAACATTTTTCTTGTTGGCCCTTCCTTATAATTAAACATTGACTTGGCCACTTCTCTTGTAACTTTTTGTTTAATGTCCTCCCATTTATCGAGACCCATCACTGTTTCTTTTCTCTTTCTCATCAGTTCTACAAATGAATTAGTCGTTGGCCCAAGATTTATGTACACATTTACCATTTCACCCAATGAATGTGTAACTATTTCAAGGCTTTGTCGACTCTCAGCAGGTAGAGACAAAGCCACGAGATCTCTTTGCAATTTTGCATGAAGGCTTTCACACCTTTGTAAGGTGCATTCCGCCATGTTGGTTTCCCATGGTATATCAGTAATCTCGGGCAGAAAAGTTGTGCTGGGTTGACAGCCTTCTTCTTGAATGTAGCGGGCTGCCTTGCGTCTATTTTGACCACTAGCTCGAACATTTTTGACCTCTGCGTCAACATATATAAAATTTTGTATATTAGAAAAAACACGCGTAAAAAAAGTTGTACAAATTTAATGAAAAAATATTGAAATTGATGGCAACCTTGATGTTGTTGGTTAACATCTTCTCCAACATGACCCTGCTAAGAACCAGACCCAGAATGACGCTGTTGAGAACCAGACCCACAATGACCCTGTTGAGAACCAACAGTCGTTGAGTGGCCTTTGGGGGAATAAATATCACCCCCTTCCCGCAACCTGCTACCACTCATACCTCGACCGGTTGAACCTTGGCCATGCTCCATGGATGGAGTAGAAACCCTTCTCCTCTTACCTCCTAAGAATTAAAATATGAAACTTATTAACAACTAATTTAACTCACAAAGTTAATAAAAAATCAATTCCGTATGTACACACATGTATGGAGATTTAAGATTATATTTAAATACTGTGAACATCCCCCGATCCCTGAACCTCCATATGGGATTCAGCTGATCTTCGTTGTTCATCCTCCATGATATATATCTATTGGTCGACATTTACACAAAATAGATTTCAAAAAATCAATTTGTAATTACACAACTTTCAAAGCAATAATTGATCATGTGTGAAACTAAATTTAATCGAAAAAGAAATTATAAAAATGATAAGTTCACCAAATTGCGCTTTACATGGTGGGAGCACACTTGGTATAAAATTTACCACTTATACACTTTATTTTGTGGGAGAAATGACACATGTACATAGTTTACCTTAAAGTTGTTGTGTTTTATGGATATTAAAATGAAGAACTTCTATTTAGATCCATTCCAGAGATTGACTGTAGGGGCATTTACTAGATATGTCACCTTTTATAAAAGATGAGATCCAGAGGCTACCTGGCCCTTTACAGAATCTTCCTATAGAACTTGTAGAAGTAAACACTAGAGGCATTAACAATATCAAATAACGTTTTCATGCTTAGACATGGGAATGTGTCTCTTTCCCTACGCAAAAAAATAGTTCAAGGTAGTTAATCTTCATAGACATGTCATCAAGCAGGTCAATGTGATCATCCCCAACTTACTTTTCATGAAATTAGGCTTGGAATCCTCTACAACTTGGTGGATGGAGTTGAATTGGAACTAGGTCAAGGCCTTTACAAAATACATGCTAGTGAATAACACTTACTAGGTTATGCCAACAAATAAAGTGGGAGAAATGTTTTCTCCTCGAGGTTGTCCAATTGGGTGTGTAATACCAACTTCACCCATTTCCTAACAGGTTTCTCTCTTAGGTTACAAATGTCTTCCACCTTATTAGTTATATATTTTTCAATTTCTTGTGGATTCCTTGAATTTTTTCTCCTACCATCTCCCTCTCTCACTCCCCAAATTATTGTCATCAAACATGCCCCATTGAGGATCTGGACCAATGTTTGCACCATACTTAGAACTGTCATTGCTGCTAATTGAAATTGGAGTCATGTATACTAGATTGCTTGTTTAAGTGGCTCTTACTTGGATAATATCCTGAGATAGTTTGACATGATGGTCATATGAGGTTGGAAGCTACTTGGTGTAATTTTCCTTAAATCTTCAAAAAAACAGAGCAAAAATGTCATTTTCGATCATTTTTTATTAGATTCTGCATACAGTAGATGTTATCACAATTGCAACACAATCATGTTCCATGAGCATGAATTATGAATGTCGCAAGCCAAATTGCAAGGAAATTTGCAATCATTTTAGGCAAAAGAAGGCTATGACATTAAGGTCCATGCTAGAAAAAATTATGCAAATAAGGTTGCTAAGTCTTGATACTTACCATGTGTTTCAAAGCCATAATGAAGGTTGGCTTTGAGAGTGTCCTCCCAAAGCCCTGTCTTGAGATGAAATTTAATTCAATGTCTCTTAGAGTTGCGAGGTGGAATTGATAGAACTATTTGATTTCTTTACCATAGATGGATATCTCCTTTCATCTATACCTTTCTCTACCATCTTATTTCCAAGTGAAATGGGAATTTTCACATTTTGAATGCCATTACCATTTAATTTGGTAGTCTACTAGCTAGAGCTATCACAAGTAAGGTTGTCATACCAAACTATTTCTCTTGCTCAACTCAGTGACCATGACTCTCTTCTCACACTACTTACCATATAAGATATTCAATTGTACATGTCACGCAAAGTTGGGGGTTCTAGGTCTACACCTATTAGGTAAAGTTACATATTTTATGTCATTGTGGTCCTTAAATTTGGAGGTGTTCCACCTGAAAAAGTAGGCATTAAATATGGATGAAAAGGATTTGTTTTAACTTTGATAGAATTTCCTCGTGGAATTACTGAATTTCTCGACGACATCATGCTATCTTTGCTTAGAGAAGAAGGTTTTGGAGGAGAAATTGAATTCTTTCGACTTATTTTTGGCATTGAAGTTTGAAATAGTAGTTTTGATGACTCCATTGATGACCTTGCTGAGGAATTTGATGCACACAATATTGACTTTGAAGATGGTTTAGAAGATGTTGAAGAAGTTGTAGATTTTCGTGTTGTCACTAAATGTTTCTTTGTTGTTGGACTTGATCAAGACATGTAATTTAACTTTACGAGCAGATTGAAGACCTTGAAGAGGTTTTAGATTTTGTTGTTCTCACTGAAGGTTTTTGTCTAGTTTTGTTTCTTACACCATAATTTCCATAGGACATTTTTGGTGAATAGATTCTTGACCTTGATGAGAGGATATGATACCTTGAAGAGGCTACATCTTTTGGTGACGTCACTAATTGTTTTTCTATTATTATGTTTGTTAAACATCTCACTTAGGGTGAGGCAACTCCACATATATTGTACAGTTTATGGGACATAAATCAATATGTAGAAATATTCACTTGGTTTTTATAATTGGATAGAAGAATGACTTAAAATGACCTTGTATGTCTTCTCATTTTAGACCTCAAATTTTTAGGAAGGATTTAAGTATCCACCTTTCAAGAATCACTAGAAGAGGTTGATAAAGAATATAGGAAGACAAAAAACTAACTAGTTGAGTACAAGGCATAGTTGAGCCAAATGTTGTTGAGGAAGGGCCTAATTATTTGGGTCTTGGTTATGGAAAACATGATGGAGAATGCTCCAAAGCTAAGGAGGCACATGAAGTTGTTCCAAGAAGGAATTTTATTTCGTGTTCAATACCTCAAGCTTGTGAAGTTTGTGTTCATGATGAATGGAAAAGTTTGACACCCACTTTGCAAGAAGATGTTCATAAGCATGAAACTAATGAGAATGTAAAAGAAGAGGATGTTGAAAGCTTTATCTAGTCATTGAATTCATTGCTAGTATTCAGAGGAGAGCCACTACCTCATCAAATTCACCTCCTCAAGAAGGCGACAACAGTGAATGTTCAAGGTATAAATTTGCCTTTAATCAAATTGCTTTTGATTATGATAAACATGGTAAATATTCACATAAGATATAGAAAATAACTTGCACATGTTCCTTTTGTGGTTTGAATAACCATAATGTTTATATATGTTGGAAGAAGATATCCATGCACATTGAAACTTTCTAAATAAATGAGGCAAAAACTCAAAGGCCCATTGGACAAGGAAAATGATGTTGAAAATAAGATGTAATTGTTTATTACTCATTGCCATAAGAAAGGTCGCCTTGTAGACAAGTGTTGGACTTTGTATCCGATAAGTCATCCACAACATTTGAAGAAGGTGGAAAGAGATAACGACAAGAATGGAAAAGAGGATTCCATAATCGATGAGGGTCAGGATGATTCACATGATGATGAAGTGCAACTAAAACAAGCGCCATTGAAATGGTTTGCTAACATATGGTTAGATTTCTTATCTAATTAAGGCCTTAAATGTATTTTGATGTTTCATGAATTTATTTGCAAATTCAAAGTATGGAGCATGTTGCATGAAGCAAGATGTTGAAAGTAGAGTTATGTTGACACACTTAAATGCAACAAATATGGAAATTTGTACATGAGCTATTATTTGACTTGAGAGTCAGTTGTTTGAAGAGGCATGTTTTGTCGATTTGTGTTTGGTTGATGGTTTTGTACACCAATATGTAAGAGTACATGGAGATATTCACATGATGTGAATTTTTTTCTTTGAAGGAGAAAAATGATATGTCAGTGAGCTATGTTTCTTGCATGATGTGTTTTCAGTTTGATGGTTTTTTTTGTGACAAGACATCACAAGATTTTGGGAAGGTCCACTCTTGAGCGAGAGCCTCATGATTACAACCTAATCATGAGAATCAAATGGGAGTGCATCCTTATTTTGAAAACAAATAGGATTCTGAGCTACCTAGGACTCGAACCATTATTTTTAAATTTGAAATATCATGGTGTGTTGTTTCAATCCCTGAATCCACAATCCTAACATAAATTGTTTTATTCTTTTTTTTCAGGATTTAGTTGGTTATATTAAAAGTCAGTTGAATTTAAAATTCTTGGCTTAGTGGCATGAACCAAACATATTGTACATATTAAATGAGGAATTTTGCTCTCCCAATCATTTCTAAATCACCCATATCACCAAGAAAACATGTTTTAAAAGAACATACTTTGGTATGGGAAAGACCTTAGGTTTAAAATATTATAAGAAGGTTTTTAATATGGTTGAGATAATTTGGAAAATAGAATCCATAAAAAAAATATTTTTCAAAACATATTACTTTCAAAGTATCAACAAGGAATGTACAAGGGTGTTCCATGAATTAACGCTATTTATTTAAATTCCATGATGTATATCTTACTCATAATTTTAACAAATTATTAAATAATGATCTATATTGGATAATTATATTATTTGTCATATATTTTGATGCTTATAGAGTGAAAAAACTAAAAGAATCAACTTGTAGGGTCATTTTAATGGTGGGTGGAGAATTGGGATCCAAAACCTTTTGGAGTCATTTTGAGGTTTTAAATTTGACATTTTTGGGGGTCAAACGATTATTCCTTGTGCCAAAATTTTGACCATTATTCTACACTTAAAGACATATATCCAATGGTGCAAGAAAAACATCAAATGAAGTTCATTCAAAATTTATGCCTTTAGTAAGTTGACCTATATCATGTTGACCACCATGGTACGATAGAATGACATTTTAGCCCCATTACTCAAGCATAGCAAGCTAGCTACATGTGGAATTTTAACAGGACTCTAAAAGGTCTAAAATTGCAAACCTCGTTAATGGTTGACGGAGTCAAATCTTACACCTAGTTGGCTATCATGCTATGTTAAATACTTCGCCACTTGGAGGAATAAGAGTTCCATTTTGTGTTATTGTATTTTGTTCCATAGTTGAAAATACAACTAGGACTGTGAAGTTAGAGAGAAAAATGTATGAAGTTAAGTTTTTATAGCAACCTTACATGCCAAAAGTCTTAGCTAACTCTAGAGAGATTACCTTAAACATATTTTCCATACCAGAAAAGAGAGAGTAGATCATGTTTACATTTTAGTGTTGTTTTTCTCCCATAAGGATTTCCTAGGGAAAACGAGTCTAGAGCATCATTACTTTTTAGGGTTGCTTGTCTCCCATAAGGATTTCCTAGGAAAATAATTGTGTTGATTGTCTAGAGATATGTGTGTGTGTGTTTCATTATGTTCTCTATTTCTTACGTTGTGTTTCATTATGTTTTATATTTCTTACATTTCTTCCCTCCTATTTTTCTTTCCAATCAAGGTTTATAAAGTAACATGACAAGCAACATGAGACTTGGAACAATCATTTTCATTATCTATATGGAAGGCAAGAAGGATTATATCCCCTTAAGCTCAAACTTATGTAGTTTGTCAATTTTTATCATATATTTTTTGGTAAGGGTAAATGTTTTTTATCTATAGTACAAGTCATAAGTTCCCCAATAAATTACCTTATGTAAAGCATGATTCTAGGATTACTACAATTTGTACTTGGTTTTTTATTGTGATGATGCCCTGTCTCAATAACTTGGCCATCTCTCTATGGGTAGTTAAATCTTTATAACAATACTTAAGTAATATTTATCTATTTGCATTATGTGAAATGTAAAAAATGGTATACTATTTTTCATAAAATTGGGTTGATTTTATCATATATTTCGATGAAAGTTGATTATATGACACATTTTCTTTAAAAGGATCTAACAATTTTGTTAAGGTATGAATTTGCAATTTTGTGTGGCTCTCTATCAACCTTCACTTCCTCACTTCTAGAAAAAATCTACTTGCTCATTTGTATACCCACTTTCTATTCAAATGCATGAGTTTTGAACTCTTGATAACTATGTTTTTCCACATAGGAAAATTATATGTCACATTTTACACTAAAGTTCTAAATATTTTTTTGAAGTTTGGATTACTGTTATTCTTTTATATAATTTAACATTATATATAATTTTAAATTGAAAGCTACTTAGATGAAATATAGCTTAGATATGGCATTTGCAAATTATTATATATTTATTAAACTAAAGGACAATTATTACACATGTTTTTAATTTACATTCAAATGCTTCTTTGATTTATCTCCTATAGCTTAATGTAATGTTAGATGTATAATTTAAGTTGAAGGCCCATGAGATAAATATGACTTCTATGTGACATTTGTATTGAATCATCTATTTGTTGTGTTATATGCACATAATTGGTACGCATATCTAATTTGCATTACTAATATGTCATGCTTCTTTAATTTATCTTTTATAGATGACCGGAGTGCATCCCTTTTGACTTTGGATATGTGGGCAATATTCATCCACATATTTTTCTATCATAAAGCAGTGAGTAAAATTGTAAATTCCATTTGTGTCAATGTTAAGGTTAAGCACATGGATTAAAGTTTTATATATTAGATGAGGAGGCTATGTATTACATATGGTCTTGAATGAGTTTTTGGACTCTTTAGATATATATCTAAAGAGTCCAAATGCTCATTCAAGACCATATGTAATACATAGCCTCCTCATCTAACTTAGCCAGGGATTTGCAATACTATATTTGAGTTGGCTAGCTCCATTTCAAGATATTATAATGTTAGATTATAATTTCTATAGATTTTGATTATGGTAGTAAAATGTTACAAAAAACCAGAAACTGTACAAATAATATTATTCTAGATATATGTAAAAAGGACATGGTAGAGAAGATCAAACAATATTAAATTTTTCATAAATAGTTTAGATAAAAATACATTTTCTAATTTTGATTGTAAATTCTAAGGCTTAAAGCAATAATTTTTCTAATAATTTTTTTTAATTAATAAATAAAAAAGAAACATTTTCAATCAAAATCACATACAACACATAATAAAAATAATTTAAAAACAATTTAAAACTTCATACACTATATGACATTACTATGACAAACAACATAAAAATATACAAGCAAAAAATACATACAATGCATCCATTACATTGGAGTCTTCGGAACATACAATGCATACATTAAATTTGACGGAATTATTCATGACACAATTGGTGTCATTTGTTCATAAAAAACTGTTGAATATGAATGTGCAAATAAGGAGGTTGAAATAAGGAGGTTTCACATTGGCTTTGCAAAATTGAGAATTTAAAAACTGTTTTTGCAGGTATTACTTATCAACATATATATCATGAAAAGAATAATGTTGCAGATGAATTGTCA